>JAAXCT010000942.1:0-280599 GCA_012490785.1 Eragrostis nindensis
CGTCGGGAGGCTGCGAAGGCGCCGACGAGGGGGGAGAGGATTTGGAGGATGGCTGGGACAGCCACCAAATTTGGAGGTCCGGAAAGGGATCCTGGGTGATGGAGGCTCCTTTCCAGGGTGCTGCTGCAGTGGGTACAGGTGAGATTCTCCTCCAATTTTACAGTTCAGGCTGGTTTAGAAGGCATTGTTGCGGTCAGTCTTAGCTGGTAAACGACCTCCAAACTTTTTTGACACTGGAACCAGTAGAGACTTTAAATGGTGAGTTTGTTTTGAGAAGTAAATTTAAGGTGAAGCTATACAAAGTTATGCCACATCAATGCTTCATCACGTACGACCGACGGGGTTGCAGATTAATTGAGCATCACCTTACAAGTGTTTGACTTCAGAGTTCAGTATAATTAACAAATGGCGCGTCTAGAGAAAACTGAATGCAGAACAAGGGCAAGATGATGCGTGCATGCACATAGCGCAGTACTAGTCACGTACCGGGTGGTTCTTGTCGCCGACGACGAGGCCGTGCTGCGAGCACCACACCAGCGCCTCCTCCACGAGCTCGTCCACCATCTCCGGCGGCACGGCCAGCTGCTCCAGCCGCCGCTCGCCGCCGTCCTCCGTCGCCGGAGTCGGGACGGGCGCCGTCGTGTTGGCCACGGCCCACCTCGCCGGCGGAGTCGTCATCGTCAGCGACGCCGGCCTCCCAGCTCGCCGGACAAGGAAGCTTGCTCCTCCTGCGGCCGTTACTGTCTGGCCGGGGTAGCAGGCAGTTGCCATTGCCGTTTGTCTCGGTGTGGTCCGGGCGTCTCTTGCAGGGGGGCAGGAGACGACGCACCGAGGAGATATAGCGACATATAAAGGGGTGGGATGTGGCACGTTCTGATTATTTTTGGCCGTCCGATGGACGTGGACAATGCTCGACCACTAGATCCCTGTGTCGTCCCGGTTCCCACAACGTCTCGAAATTAATTCACCGTGCGTTGTCGGGTTTGTTCGTCGATCAAACAGCGCGCAGCTAGATTGCTGAAATCTATTTCTATTATTATTATATATATACTTTTTTTTGAGATTACACAGTACAACTCAGACACTCACAATGCACGCGCACTCACCCCTATGAACACACGTACGCAACCCTACCCCTATAAGCATCTTCGAAGACTGAGCCGGCAAATCTAGAGATACGAAGTCACCACTGGCGCCTCGCTGTCGACGGAGCGTCGCCTACCACTGAAAGCACAAATGCCGTAAATCCTTGAAAATTCGCTCCCACGGGGAGTCGAACCCAGGACCTGAGAGGTGTCTACTCGGATGTCTTAACCACTAGGCCAAGACCCTTTCACTATTATATATATACCTTATGATTGATCAAGAAAAAAGTCATCACGTTCGCTCTCCAAGTTTAAAAATTCTCACGTTAATCTTTTTTTTGAGAGTTCTCATGTTAATTGGAGAAAATAAAAAGAGAAACTTATCCAGAAAAAGTCATCACGTTCGCTTTCCAAGTTTAAAAATTCTCACGTTAATCTTTTTTTTTTGTGAATTCTCATGTTAATTGGAGAAAATAAAAAGAGAAACTTATCCACCACTGCCATTATGAGTCAATAAATATTAGAAATAATAAAAAATAGACAAAAATACCCTTTACATATATTTCTAAATTACCCACCATGCCATCATTAGCCAAAAAAAATAGCTAAATTCATAATAATAAAAATGGGTAAAAATACCCTTTACACCTATTTCTAAATTACCCACAGTGCCATTATGAGTTTTAGAAAAGTAGCTAAATACGAATAATAAAAATAGCTAAAAATATCCATAATTCCTATTTCTATTTACTCACAATGCCATCATGAGTCCAAATACAGGTAAATTCGGAATAATGAAAAAATAATAATAATAGTCTTTTTAAGCATTCCTTACACAATTAAACATATGTGAAATTAAAAATAAAAATCATATGAATGTAAAATATAATTCCTCTTAAGTTTTTGCGTAAATACACCTTAATATGGTTCAAAGCCTGCTTGGCCCAAATATAATTTTGCTGAATCATATGTTGCAAAGAATCATTTTATAAAATGTGTACTGCCAGCCTTAGTGGTTCAACATCAACATTATTTATATTTTATAGGTAAATATATAGATCATAAATATGTATACATCTATCTATCAAATATGAAACAAAGCAAAATAATTAACGAAGTGTAGAGAGCACATTTAACATTACAATATTATGAACTTCAAGACAATATACTTATAATTTTTTAGAAGATTACCTCAATATATAAACATATATAATTGTTAAAATTTAGATTGTATAATATTATGTTAACTAGATATACATCTGTGACTGATATGATTGAACTCCGAGGATGCATGTGGGCGCAATCCATCTGCTTACATGAATTAGGATAATCATTTGGCAGCGCTAAGGGTGCGTTTGGCAGCCCGAATCACTTCAGATTCTAGATTGAATCGGTTGAATCGGAGCCAAACGGTAAAATCTTGAAGTGTTTCGAAGCAGAATCAGAGCGAAACGTTTCGTAGAATTGCACTGCGTTGGCGAATCACCGAAAAAGGTGTTCCACGCCGTTCCGATTCGATTCGATTCTCGCACAGCCGCTATCGACCTGCCCTCTAGCTTTGAAGCGTATTTACCTGATTTGCCACCGCCATCTCTGTTCTGATCTCACGCACGGTCGGAAACGAAACGAAGCCGGTCGCTGCTCAGTCGACGGAGTTCGACGCCGCCGTCGGGGTGTGCCGATTCCGACCTGGTCGCCGCCTCCGGCACCTCCCGAGTCGCTGTCGCGCCCTGCCTCCATCGCCGTCGCCGCAAGCCCAGCATGTGCGTGCATCCGCTGCTACCCCGTATAGAGAGATAGAGGGAGAGAGAGGGAGAGGAACCGTGAAGAGCGTGGAGAAAGATCGGATAAGGATCGACGTCACGTACTCACGTGGAAGATGGTATTTCTGGTTACATCGTGATGTCCATAGGCCATGGGTCCCACATGCAAGAGAGTAAATTACTTTGGCCTATTGTATTGAGTCAATCTATTATTGCAATTGTCATCAAGCATGAGAACACGGTACAATAGATTAAAATTATGACTAAGGGTATATCAGTCAATCTAATCTTTATTCTCTTTTGGTGAATCTGAATCCAGAAAACTAGTCAAACGGTTTCTGAAGTGATTCTGTTTCATGTTGTGAAACGTTTCTAGGCTGAAACTGAAACGTTTCTGATTCTTCATGAATCTGGAGCCGTACCAAACGCACCCTAAGTAGACCTCTCAGTGCAAGGTCATGGATCTATGAAAAAGCATATGTAGTTCATGTTTTAAAGGGATCCTAGGTAACCGTAACCGCAGGTGACACGAATGGCTGGCTTGATCAGGACTAAGCCCTTCAACCATGGCTATCTGCCATACACCGCCATGATCGATGTTTGAACACGAGAACATCATATGACAATGCAATTAACAAAATGACTTTAATGGTGAGACGAGGATACAAACTAGGTGTCGCGATGAATGGATCCAAATTTTAAACCATAGAACAAGTATTTATAATTCACTTATGTGCTCCATGTCAACAAAAACAAAGGACAAGATTATCAAATTGAATATACGAACAATATCACAAAGCCCAAAACGTTCATCCAAGGTTTCCCATGGCAAACATAAAAAGTTCATCATTACATGATAATCAGGAAAATTAATAGGTATTGTTTATTTCTTGAAGGTATATTGCATATCTGTTATTTGTGTTGTGTCTTTCTTACGTTGAAATCATGATATGTGTCCTATTTTCTTAAAACAATAATTGAAAAGGAAGAATGTCAAAATGAAAGAATGTTGATGGAAGAACAATAAATTAGAATAAGCAGAGAGAGCATGATGAAACAAATTATGAAAAAAGTGGGAGTTATCTATTGTTAAAATTGCATAGAAAAGCATCAATTTTACTCTGATTGCTTGGTTTAATAAAAGATGCAGATATGTTATGATTAACATATTCTGTAAGTATTCAGTAGAGTGACAAAAAAATATCATCACACAGTCAGACTCCGTGAGAAATTTCTCCAACAAAATAGTCAGAAATATTGTAAAATAATAATAATAATAATAATAATAATGATAATAATGACAACTATGTTTGAAATTTTTGAACGAGGTAAAATAATTCAAATACTTTAACAAATCTAACCGCGCAAATGAGCGAGCAGGCGACTAGTTCTATATGCTCGCAACAAGAACTTAAGAACTTAAGGTAGGATCCACATTAGTTTCTATTCTAGATTTGAACAAAAGTTTTGCTTAAAAAAAGCATTAACGCGAGTTTTTTTTTTATACTCCCTTCATTCGGGAAATGAAGTCGTTTAGATGGCTATTAAGGTGCGTTTATTGTTACAGCTCCAGATTCACGAGAATCAAAACATTCTGATTCATACAGAAACGTTTCACAACCTGAAACAAAAGAATCACTGAAAATGTTTGGCATTGATCCAGATTCGGTGAAACGTTTCAAAAAATGAACTAGAATCACTTGAAACACCTATTTAGGTGATTCTCATTCCTAGTTCAAGACAGAGAAACACTTCAAAGTGATTCAGGCAAAAACGTTTCAGATTTTGACCGTTAGGAACGGATTCTAGTGATTCAAGGCAAAATCTGAAGTGATTCTGCGCCAAACGCAATCTTAGTTCAAAATTGAACTAATCTCCCTCTCCTAACGACATCAATTTGCCAATGGAGAGAGTATATGTCAAAACTAAAAAAAAAATCCAAAGTTCTTGCTGAACTAAAGCATAGGACTTCTATATTGTTGCGTGCAAAAGTGATTATTATTTTTTAATATTTAGATTTAAAGTATGAAATCTTTCTTTTTTTCTGGGAAGGAAAGTATGAAATTGTTGGCACCAAATTTTGGCTTAGGCCCATTGTCAGTGCCTCTGGTATACGCGCCGGGTGTAAAAAGAGATTTCGTGCGCAAAGTGGTGGCCCACAGATGATCACGAAGCCGAAGAAAAACGCGCAGACACGCGCACATGAGGAATTGTGTGTCCTTTTTAAATTCTTTTCCTAGATTTAGATTGTTTGACCTATTCGTGGTCGAGTCGGAGTTTTTGCCTCGGGTATATAAATATAGATCCGTGAGTATTGTAAAGGGAATCAATCAATACAATCACTTTTCGGCGCATCGCCACAACTTCTCGACGGTTCTTCGTCGGCATCGGCGTCCATCAGGGCTCCGGTTTCGACTTGGATCTTCTCAGATAAGCGCATTGATCTTTAGTATGTTGACTTGTCCATATTAGAAATCGATGTGGCTGCTAGTTATCCGGTAGTTTAGATCGATCTAGGGTTCGACGTTATGCATTGACTACATGGAATTGTTTAAGACCTAGTCAAGTTTTTTATATGGTTAGTTGACTTGTCCTAGCCGCGACCTTGTTTGCCGATTGCTGATGCCGATTCCCTATTCTTTCTAGTTATTCGAGTCACGGTTAAGGTGCTTAGTCAATTAGATTTACTCTTAGCTATTGGGTAGTCAGTTTGACTTGTCCAGTCTACTTCGCTTAGTTGACGTGTCCTCGGCGAAACAGTTGCTAAGAGTTAGATTTAATTTGCTAAGTATCTGGGATTGGTAGTTGCCGATTATACCTGTCAGACCCCATTTCTGGAATCCACTGTGCTTACCGTACCAATCCCTGGATCAGTAGTTGGTACACACATACAAAGATAATATCACAACCATACTTCGAATATTATTACAAAACCTTAAGGTTTTACAGGAATTACATTACCAAGTCGGCATGTAAGCCGCACAAAAACAAAAGAAGATGCGGAGCGAACTGGGACCACCGTCTACAGGCAACTTGAGTGCAGGATGAAACCCTAGCCTCGTCTACTCTTCAAATTCGTCGTCAACAACTTCGATCTTCATCTGAATGATTAAAGCAAGAGTGAGTACATAAGGTACTCAGCAAGCCCTAACACTACACAAGGGATTTATAGATGCATATCTGGCTTTATCAAGATTCAGGCAATAGGGCTTACTTTGCGTAAAGCATTTTTGATGCAATGGTTTATTTGAAAGCAGCGGAACACATTTTAAGAAAAGAAGTGATTATCAGAATTATGGTTGTTTGGCCCTGGGGGAGATACTTCAATGCCGCCAGTTCCCAATTTTAGGCGAGCCTTCGGACACGCGGTCTTACCGACTCTCATTTCCAAAAACACGGGCAACTACCGCCCACTCACACATCAAGGAGGTATCAAGACTAATCATTGTGAGCTTTCACCATAGCGTGTCTGTGACCGCGACACGGCTATCCGGATAGATTTTAACTCTGCAGAGTGTTGGTATTTCTTACGTCACGAATAAATCCGCAAGCGCACGGAGAATACCGTTGTAGCACTTCACCCGTGAGTATTCAAGGGTATCGTTATTTATATTTTCCCAAAGGAACGGAGTGGAATTATCTTCTAGTCTAGCTCGTCCAAGGACACAAAGAAGGATGGTAGGTATGGGTAGAGAGGATTCCTATGGATGAAGTTCTATCTGGAATAAGGAAGAGTAAACACAGCAGGGCTGTCACCACCTACTGGCAAACCCCCTACTAGAACACGTGACACTAGGGCAATTAGGTGCCTAGGCCAGTCCTAGGGTCACGTGACAACAAAGCAATTAAGTCTTCGCTGCCAGACCGATTCCAAGAAGTCAATTCACTAGAACAGAGAGGATTAAGCAAGTAGGGCTGTCACCACCTACCGGCGACTCTCTCTTAGGACACGCGACACTAGAGCAATTAAGTCCCTATGCCAGTCCCAAGGTCACGTGACAACAAGGCAATCAAATCCTAGCTGCCGGACCTATTCTAGTTCACAAGACTAAAGATAAATTCCGCCTCTAAATGCTTACTTGAATGGAACGATGATCATGCAAGCAAGTAAAAGAAGAACTTATACTAGAATAGAAATATTCAATCCAATAGAAGATCAAGAATACTCACTTGTAATGAAGATGAACGACGAACGAACGATGAACGAACGACGAACGAACGATGAACGATGAACGAACGACGAACGAACGATGAACGAACGAAGAACACTTCACTATGAATAAGTATCCTCCAAGGTACAAGATTTGGGCAAGGTCCTCACAAGGGGAGGACTACCCTTCTCTCCTACCCTACTCTCTCCCTATTCTACTAGTGTACAAGGGCTCTAGGCCCTTGGGGTGGAATGAGGCTCTCCTTCTTGTGTGTCTTGAGAGGAGGGGGGTACCCCTTTATTTATAGCCCTCCATAGGCGGTGGAATTGAGGCGGTTCCTTAGGTCGGTGGCATTGATTGCAGGCAGAACCGACCTTGGTACGTCGGTGGAGAACCGCCATAAAAAGATGGGCTGCTGGGGCCACTGTAGCTGGTCGGCCGACCCAGGGTTTGGGGTCGGCCGACCCCCCCTTGGCCCATTTGGTCTTGGGCTTTTGCCGAGAGGTCCTCCTTGATGTCCTATTGAGTGATTTTGGTGCTATGGCCCAAGTTGGTTAAGTTTCGTAGGACGTTTGATCCATATCTTGGTCGGCTGCCGATGCTGATTTCTCGGAGTGGTGTCCTCTTTGGAATATGGTATGGGTTGATTTGGTGGATCCATATATCCTTGCCATTGTTGAGGATCTCCAAGGGATGATCTTTCTTCATATCTCCTTGATATTGGGCTTTTGGGGAGATTTCCTTATGACGGGGAAATTCGGTGTTTGCAGAGTGGGCCTTTTATGCTTCCTTTTCCCCGGTTTCCTAGAAATGCAGCTGCACTCACAAATTCACCAACACTTGTGGAATTGATTAGTAATAAACTCCTACCACTATGTTTGGTGTTCATTTTAATTCTTTTATGAAGGTAATTGACGGTAAAATTCTTGCTCTAAGGACCGTCAACAACTCCCCCACACTTAGCCTTTGCTCGTCCTCGAGTAAAGTTGAAGGACTAAGGTGGAACAAAACTCCCTTTGGTATGATGCTAGCATACAAGTTACTCCAAGCCATACCTGCACCTGTGAACTTTGATGTGTCTACCATGTCATCTTGGGCGGTTGAGGAATGGAACGGTCTTGATTCAAGTCATCATTACTCTCCTGTTGAGTAACTTGGGTTTTTGATAGAATTTTCAAAAGAAGAACATAGCTTGTACTCCTCGAATGATAACTCTCGGATCGCTCAATGTGTATGATTCCTCACCAAGGCAATGGGTTGCCTCTTTTCATCCTACTTCTATGTAAGGCTTTGTGTGGAGCTTGGTAGGGATGAAAAGGAGCATACTTGCATCACTTATATTGCTAAGTCAAAGAATGGATCCAAAAGAGAAAACAAGCCATACAATCTGATCAAGAATGTGCATGTGTGTGGATATGTGTGTGGAAGATAGAATGAGATGGATACTCCTTGATGCGATGATGTCCCTCTCATGATTGATTTTCTTTTGAGAACATGGCTATCACTTCTTTTCTTTTCTCTTCTTTTTTTTTTTCTTTTTCTCTCTCTCTCTTTTTTTTTTTTAATCATGCTCAACATGCTCGAGCATGTCTCTCTTTTATTCTTGCTCATGCATATGATCATTCTTTTTCTCTTCTCTTCTTTTTTTTTTTTTTTTTTTTTTTTTTTTTTTTTTTTTTTTTTGGATAGCCATGTCTCTTTTTGCAAGAATGTTTGGAGAGGGACATCAACAACAAGTGATGGAGTATTTATTTTGGTGGATGGATGGATGGATGGATGGGAATGGTGTTGCTAACTTCCAGTGTAGAAGTTAGCACGTGGATGTGGCATGATGAAATAATTATTTGGTGGATGAGTGAAGGTGGTGTGTGCACGTGATTCTTGATCAAGAAAATATGACAAGCATCTCACAAGGGTCACACAATTTGACAAAGCTCAAAGCAATAACAAGCAGCATTTTGTAGGGGTTTTCAATGTGATCATTATTTGGCTCTGGTAGGAATATAAGATCGATCATTGAGGAGTGCAAAGCTATGGATTTTCAATTTTGCAAATAAATTCCCAAGTACTCTATACAGAAGAAGCAAGATTCCTATCATCCAACCATATCACACTCGCCAACAACTTAGATAAACATGGGTTCCTATGATATTGGTGTTCACAAGAAACAAGTGTGCGAAGCGAGGAATAAAGAGTATGCAGGCCAACCAAACAGAAGCATGTATGTTGAGGGATAAAAAGATTTGTTCTTATCATTGAGTTAAATTTTGGTGATTGATGCAAGAAATTTATTCTAACTCAAGAATTGGAGAGTAGGGTATAGGATGCGCAAACCGTCGCCTTAGATGAAGTGGAGACCAAGAGGGGTCATGTGATTGATCTTTGTCTTCTAGTCCCGATGGCTCCACTCATTTGCGTGTTGATTGGTGCGATGTTGTGCATCGTGTTGGTGGGAGATCTCAAATGTGTGCTTGATGAAGGACAGGAGGTCTCCCCCACACTTGTTCTTGTACCTGGCTTATTTATTCAAAACAAACAAAAGAGTGTGGAAATAAAAGGGACTCTACCGGGGTTAAAGACCGGAGAGCCTAAATTTATTGAATATGACAAAATAACGCAAGGCGCGTTATATGTTTGAAAGGGAAATAAAAGCGCCTAGTTTAATCATATAAATTCTTTTTTTTTTTGTACTGAATTTTTTTTTTATTTTAAATTTTATCAAGTAAAGAAGTGCAACAAAAGAGATACTTCCGGTTATCCTGTCGGCAAGGGCATCGTCATTTTAAGTCTGACGAGCAAGACTTTTCTCCGTCATGTTTAGTTTGATGATGTGGCTCCGGAGAATGTCTGCAAGGTTAGTGCCAAAATACAACCACGATATTTGCAATATTTATGATAAACAAAAGCATCTACAACCATCCTAAAGAACAAATAACAAAAGAAGGCCTTAAGGGGGTTGTAGAGCTTAGCGCGGTTCTGGCACAACCAAACATTGACTCTAGAGGAGGATCATATGAACATGCATCTTGTGGGTTTTCAAGAAAGAAGCTCTTATGCTCATGCAAAGATTCATGTTGTTCAAACACTAGAGTCGACGCCTCAAGAATGTCTATAGCCTGGAAGTTTTTCTTATCAAGAGGTTCTTGATCACCAACAAGAACGGCGTAAGGAGGGATAGAGGGGAGAGGCTCAGGAAATGATGATGAAGGCCGTACGGCTTTGGATAGGTAAAAAGTTTCTTCCAACTCATCCTCTCTTTTGATGGAAAGCTCTGTGTCCTCAAACAAAGCAGGCTTGGTAGGTACAAAAGATGATACAATCTTAACTTCCTCAAGCGGATTCTGCTCTGGATCAGGAGGCTGCACCATTCGATGTTTTGGGTGACAGGCAGAAGAGGATTTCCAAGGTTTGTTATTAGGGTCAAAACGAGGAAGGTGTGCCGTAGGCTTCGGGATCCAAGTATAGTTTGAAGGATTTTGAGATTGTTTATCAAGATATTCCTTGTATTCGTCCGAGAACTCAAGTGGTTCATGATTGATATGAGGTTTCGCCAAAGGATTTTGAGTGGTAGTGGTAGCGAAAGAGGTTTTCCGAGGACTTGCCTTCATATCCTCCTTGAGAAATGGTTCCTTGAGAGGATCGGGAGGAGTAGGAGGCATCTTTTCCCAAGTGTAGTTCGAGGTGTTTCCATAATCATCAGAAAGATCTTCCTCGAATAAAGGGAACTCAAGAGGTTGAATTTCTTCTTCCTCCTTCATTGTTCTTGGTACAGGAGAGGACTCAACAGGCGAATCTTGGGATGTGGTCGATGTAAGGTTCGACTCGGATGTTAGGGCTCCTCATGGCTTGACTCTTGGAGGGGTATTTTCAGATCATCAACATAGGAAGAGTTTTCTTGGATAAGTTCTAGGAGCGCTCTTCCTTCTGTCGGGGTTTTGGTAGCAAAAGACCCTCCAGCGGTGATGTCAAGGTATAGGGCGGAGTCCTTGTCTAGACCCATATAGAAGTGTTGCAATAACATGTGGTCGGGAATAGACAAGTTTGGGCCGGAAAGAGTTAGCAAGGAAAACCTAGCCCAGGCCGCACCTACAGACTCCTTCTCGTTCTGACGAAAGTTGAGAACTTCCTCACGGAGGGCAACGACGCGGGATAAGGGAAAGAAGGCTAAGCAAAATTTATCTCGAAGCTTTTCCCAATCACCGTACGTGCTTCCGACTGCAAGTATGTATATGTACCATTGTTTCGCTTTATCTTGAAGGGAGAAAGGAAACAACTTCCATTTCACTGTTTCTTGTGACATGCCTTCGATCACGATGCATGAACACAAGTGCTCGAACTCTCGCAGATGGTGATACGGATTTTCATGCTCAAGTCCAGAGAAGGGTCGTTTCCGTACCATGGTTATAAAGGCGGGGTGGATTTGATAGCCAGAAGAGGAAATAGGTTTTGAAGATGATGGTGGCTCAAAGAACTCTCGCCTTGGAGCAGAAAATGATTCGATTGTAGGTTCTGGCTCCATGATAAATGTTTTTGGTATTTTCTTTTAATTGGATAGGTGATGATGGGGATAGGATAGGAAGGATAGATGGTGGAAGCTTGATGATGGAAAGAAAACAAAAGAAAGATTTTTTTTTTTCGAAGGATACAATACGAGGACCAACTAGGTTCGAAGACAAAAGCAACAACCGTTCCCCGGCAACGGCGCCAGAAATGCTTGTTGGTATTTCTTACGTCACGAATAAATCCGCAAGCGCACGGAGAATACCGTTGTAGCACTTCACCCGTGAGTATTCAAGGGTATCGTTATTTATATTTTCCCAAAGGAACGGAGTGGAATTATCTTCTAGTCTAGCTCGTCCAAGGACACAAAGAAGGATGGTAGGTATGGGTAGAGAGGATTCCTATGGATGAAGTTCTATCTGGAATAAGGAAGAGTAAACACAGCAGGGCTGTCACCACCTACTGGCAAACCCCCTACTAGAACACGTGACACTAGGGCAATTAGGTGCCTAGGCCAGTCCTAGGGTCACGTGACAACAAAGCAATTAAGTCTTCGCTGCCAGACCGATTCCAAGAAGTCAATTCACTAGAATAGAGAGGATTAAGCAAGTAGGGCTGTCACCACCTACCGGCGACTCTCTCTTAGGACACGCGACACTAGAGCAATTAAGTCCCTATGCCAGTCCCAAGGTCACGTGACAACAAGGCAATCAAATCCTAGCTGCCGGACCTATTCTAGTTCACAAGACTAAAGATAAATTCCGCCTCTAAATGCTTACTTGAATGGAACGATGATCATGCAAGCAAGTAAAAGAAGAACTTATACTAGAATAGAAATATTCAATCCAATAGAAGATCAAGAATACTCACTTGTAATGAAGATGAACGACGAACGAACGATGAACGAACGACGAACGAACGATGAACGATGAACGAACGACGAACGAACGATGAACGAACGAAGAACACTTCACTATGAATAAGTATCCTCCAAGGTACAAGATTTGGGCAAGGTCCTCACAAGGGGAGGACTACCCTTCTCTCCTACCCTACTCTCTCCCTATTCTACTAGTGTACAAGGGGCTCTAGGCCCTTGGGGTGGAATGAGGCTCTCCTTCTTGTGTGTCTTGAGAGGAGGGGGGTACCCCTTTATTTATAGCCCTCCATAGGCGGTGGAATTGAGGCGGTTCCTTAGGTCGGTGGCATTGATTGCAGGCAGAACCGACCTTGGTACGTCGGTGGAGAACCGCCATAAAAGATGGGCTGCTGGGGCCACTGTAGCTGGTCGGCCGACCCAGGGTTTGGGGTCGGCCGACCCCCCTTGGCCCATTTGGTCTTGGGCTTTTGCCGAGAGGTCCTCCTTGATGTCCTATTGAGTGATTTTGGTGCTATGGCCCAAGTTGGTTAAGTTTCGTAGGACGTTTGATCCATATCTTGGTCGGCTGCCGATGCTGATTTCTCGGAGTGGTGTCCTCTTTGGAATATGGTATGGGTTGATTTGGTGGATCCATATATCCTTGCCATTGTTGAGGATCTCCAAGGGATGATCTTTCTTCATATCTCCTTGATATTGGGCTTTTGGGGAGATTTCCTTATGACGGGGAAATTCGGTGTTTGCAGAGTGGGCCTTTTATGCTTCCTTTTCCCCGGTTTCCTAGAAATGCAGCTGCACTCACAATTCACCAACACTTGTGGAATTGATTAGTAATAAACTCCTACCACTATGTTTGGTGTTCATTTTAATTCTTTTATGAAGGTAATTGACGGTAAAATTCTTGCTCTAAGGACCGTCAACACAGAGGTTGTACATCTTTACCCACAGTCTACACCTCCTCTTTCCCACCGTCGTGGTAGGAGGGGCATAGCGAAACCTATCTTTCCCGAGTGGTTCCAACACTTCCACCTCACGGGACGAATAATCAGGGGTCCACGGACAAAAGTTGCCACTGCAAAACCAGGAGCACGGCCAATGAAGATTCCGAGTCCCTTTCCTGACTTCCCGTTGCCCCTGCCTGCAGATGGTACATGTGGTTGACCACCAGAAAGGTAAGGTCAAGTCCCGCCCATGTCAGGACCTGTGGATGCACGGAGGATTGCTAGGTGAGTAGGTCCAACGAACCGGTCCTTAAACGGCCGAGGCGAGTATCTCCAAAACAACAGTCCACCAGTGTGGCACTGCACCTATCCCCACCTATGTGGGTACACTATCCACCATTCACCAACTCGCCCCTGCCTGAAAATCCCACTTCACCCCCAACACACTAGTTGGTTACTATCACCATCCCACTTTTGTTTACTCACACACACCAAGCACACCTTTCACACATTTCACCAAAAAGCATGAATATTGTATGTGAAGCAATAATAAATATTGCAGTAAAGTTCCTAAGCATACTAGTAGCAAGGAAACATTCCAGCATTATTATAGTATAATGATGGAGAAATCTAGGTTTAACAAGGTAGCAGACATCAATATCAAGGTAGGTAAATTCAAGTGGGATCATAACTAGCACAATATTTGAAATAGCAAAATAAACATGCATATATATGTATTTAAAAGAGGCCATTCATAGGATGTGGTTATAAAACATAGGATCAACATGATCAAGGAAAGTTAGAGCTTGCCTCAAATTCAACTTGAGCTTATTCCCTGAAGTTCGTGTCTTGTGGTTCTTCCTCGAAGTTTGTGCCCTCGGGTTCGTTCTCGAGATTCAACTCCTTGGGATCCTCCTCAAACTTCGTGTCCTCGAACTCTTCAACAAACTTCGGATCTTCCTCGCATACGTCGGCGTCTAGCATAAGCGATAAACGTCGAATAAATAAACTACCGATAAAATAAAATAAGTTCAAATAAATCGAAATAAACTCCAGATAGAAGATCAAATTGGAGGGACTGATATAATGGGATAGAGTTGGAATTTAAAGAAAAATTAGGGAAAAGAATCTATTAATTTGGAGCTAGAATGAGGATGTTATGACACGAAAAGATTAATTCGGCTTAGCACCAATGGAAGAGGGGCATTGATGGCTAGTAGATCTAGTGTGGAGCTTCAAGGATGATACAATGAAGTACTTCGCGTTTCTACGAACGCGTGAGCGCAAGAATCGCTCAAAACGGAGCTACGGTCGAGAAGTTATGAAGGTTTAAAGATTCTAGGGCCTATTTGTAATTACAGACAAACATTCTGAGGACCTATCTGTAATTATGGAAAAGTTTAGGGGCCTTGGTGTAAAAAGGTAGGGACTAACATGTAATTACAGATAAGCATAGGGGTGTTTCTGTAAAAAGGTAGGATCTAAACAGAATTACTAAAAAGCTTAGGGGCTTACCTGAAAAAGATACAAGGTCTGGGAATTTCCTGGAATTTCTGAAATAATTTCTGTATTGGAAAAGAAGAACAGAGGCTGACATGTGGGCCCGTATGCACAGTGAACTAGATCTACTATGTAGTGGACTGGGTGTATGGGCTGTGGACCGAGGGTGTGTAAGAGTCTGTGGTCTACAAGAGCCGGGTGCATAGAGAGAAAAGGAGAGGGCGTGTGTGGCTGACTGGCGGGGCCCGCGGGCTGACTCCGGTCAGGGGCAACCGGAACAGGGTCATAGCGGCAGCGGCTCGCCGGCAGGCTCGCCGCCGGCGGCTGGGCTGGCGGAGAGGCGACGAGATCATGATGCCGGGGATCAGCGCACGACGGCGGAGCTTTGGGAGGAGCTTGTCGACGACGGCGGGCACTGGAGCGGCGGCGCGCGAGGAAATCGTGCGCGTGCGCGCATTTGGGCAAGTTTGTGGGGTGGAGGAGGTGCATGAGAGTCTGGTGGAGCTGTGGGTGTGCTCGCCTTTGCCGGAGCGGCCTTGCCGGCGGCCGGCGACGAGACGGCAGTGGCGGCGGCCATGGCGGCTCGGTGGGAAGTGGCTCGGGAAAGCGGGGGAGAAAGAGAAGAAAGGGAAAATGAAGAGGAGATCACGGAGATGCTTACCTGCTGCTCGGTTTGGTCGGAGACGGCCGAGCGGCGGAGATCGACGGCGGCCGAAGTTGGAGGTGAGAGAGAGTTAGGGTTTGGGGGAAAGGAGAAAGATAGGGAGTCGCGGTGGAGGGCTTCGAGCCTTTTTATAGGTGGAGGGGAAGATATTTCCGTCGTGAAGCACTGCTCCGGTCAAGGATTTCGGCGGCGACCTTATCCGCGGCGGAGTCAAAGATGGCGGCGGCGACTCGTCAAAAAACTCGGCGCCCGCAACACTATTGTCTGGGAATGCGGAGCTCGTGACGTCAAAGAGGTGTGGCTACAGCGTCCTGGTTTGACGAGCTGGACTGGGCGTCGGCGTGAAGCGCGGCGGCGGCGACGCGTCGATGGCGGCGTGTCGACGGGAGAGGGCTGGAGGAGGGAGACGATGCGGTTGGGCCAGGCCAGGCTGCGATGGGTCGTGTTGGGCCGGGAGGAGAAAGAGAAAGCGGCCCACTCGGCGGAAAAGAGAAAAAGAAAAAGGAAAGATGGGCTGGGCTGACAAGGAGAAAAGGGAAAGTTTGGCCTGACAGAAAGGAAATGCTTTTAAACATTTCACGATTTCGATTTGGGCAAATTTGAATGGATTTCAAATTTGAGAAGGGGATTTAAACATCGAATAAAATCCAAATAAAGGGAAAAGAGAAACAAGCACTTGAGCACAAACTTTTATTTAGAAAATTCTCATATTTTATTTATGTTCATCTACTTTAGCGTGGTTTTATTTTGTAAAATCATGGAATTAACTCAAAATCTAAAAAGTTCAAAAACTGAGTGATTTTTATTGAGCTTGAAATTGAGGGTGTTACAGACCTACCCCACTTAAAGAGAATCTCGTCCTCGAGATTCAGAAGCTTCTTCGAACAGGTAGGGAAATTCTTTCTTCAAGTCATCTTCACGTTCCCATGTTGCTTCTGCTTCAGTGTGATTATTCCATTGTACTCGACAAAATCTGACGGCATTCCTTCTCGTCTGACGGGTCACAACATCCAAAATTTTGATTGGTAACTCTTGATATCGAAGATCCGGTTGAAGATCCATAGCTTCCAAAGGTACTTCTTCCTCAGGAACCCTGAGACACTTTTTCAGTTGCGACACATGGAACACATTGTGCACATCTGACATCTGTTCAGGAAGTTCAAGGCGATAGGCCACAGCTCCTATTCTGTTCAGAATCTTAAAGGGTCCAATATATCGAGGAGCTAATTTGCCTCTTATCTGGAATCTCCGAGTACCTCGTATCGGTGATACCTTTAGGTATACATAATCTCCAACTTGAAAGCTAAGATCTCTTCGTTGAGTATCTGCATAGCTTTTCTGCCTGCTCTGGGCCACTTTAAGATTTTCCCTAACAGCGGCAACTTGCTCTTCGGCAGCTTTAATGATAGCTGGTCCGAATAAAGACCGTTCACCAATTTCTGACCACATCAGCGGCGTTCTGCATTTTCTTCCATATAATGCCTCAAAAGGTGCCATTTTAAGACTTGCTTGGTAACTATTGTTATATGAGAATTCTGCAAAAGCGAGACTTTTCTCCCAGTCTTTTCCATATACCAGCACACACGCTCTTAGCATATCCTCGAGGATTTGATTTACTCGTTCGGTCTGTCCATCTGTTTGTGGGTGATATGCTGAGCTATAATCCAATCGGGTGCGTAGGAGGGCATGCAAACTTTTCCAAAATTTTGAAGTAAACTGGGGACCACGATCTGACACAATCTTGCTTGGTACTCCATGTAGCTTAAGAATATTATCCACGTATAATTGTGCCAACTTATCTCCTCTGTAATTTGCTTTCACTGGTATGAAGTGAGCTACCTTGGTCAGTCGATCAACTATAACCCATATAGAGTCATTCCCTTTTTGTGTTCTTGGTAACCCAACAATGAAATCCATTCCGATCTCATCCCATTTCCATACAGGAATAGGCAAAGGCTGCAATAATCCAGCTGGCCTTTGGTGTTCAGCTTTGACTCTTTGGCATGTGTCGCAACGGGCAACATACTCGGCAACGTCCTTTTTCATTCCATTCCACCAATATTTCTGCTTCACATCCATGTACATCTTGGTAGCTCCTGGGTGAATAGAGTAGGCGGAGTTATGTGCCTCGTCCATGATGAATTGCCGTAAGTCATCACTCTTGGGTACACATATTCTGTTATCATACCACAATGTTTCATTTTCATCCACTCGAAATCCAGGGGCTTTATTAATTCCAGTCTTAACCTTTATTTCCTGGATTTCCTCATCCTTTGCTTGCGCTTCTTTAATTCTAGCTTCCAAAGTTGGTTGGACACATAATGTGTTGATGTAGCCTTGTTCAACAATTTGTAAGTTTAGGCGCTGTATTTCCTGTTTCAAATCTGGTTCCTCTGGAATTTTCTGTACGTTGTTGCACTGAGCTTTGCGACTAAGGGCATCAGCCACTACATTGGCCTTCCCCGGGTGATACTGAAGCTCTAGGTCATAATCCTTTATCAATTCTAACCATCTTCTTTGCCTCAGCTTTCTCGCTATGCTCCAGAAGAAATATCAACGGATAAGAAGAAGCAAGATCGCTTTCGAAAAGGACTTAACAGTAACCTGAATATTCAGCTGATCACCCATGTCTATCCAGATTTCAAAACTCTGATGAATCGGACCATCTTACTCGAGGATGCTTGGTCAAAATGGGAAAACGACAAAGAACAGGAAATCGTTATAGATAAGGCACAAAATATCGTCATGGACGAAGAACAAAATATCATTGTGGATCAAGAGCAAAATATCAATGTGCATAGGCTCAAACAGAAAGAAGAATCTCGGAACTTGAGAAGAAATCATCGCAGAAGGCGACGATATCAGAAAGCAGGGCACAAGAAGCCCCTCGGATCCTCGTCTTATGGTAAAAACCCGGCTACTCATCATGCGAAGGACATGAATCAACAATCAGGAAATGATATGAAAGCCCTACGAGGACATCGGAAATGTTATTTGTGCAAGCAGAAAGGTCACTACATAGCAGACTGTCCTCAAGCTGACCAATACAACGACGACATTCATGCCAATCCAATCGGGACTTCACACATCAATGATATCTGAAGATGATCACGAGGTACCACAAACCTCTATCTGGAAGGAGTAAATAACTGGACTAGTAGTAGAGCATGTGCTTGTCGCTTTAGTACACGGAAAATCCTGGATGTCTGCAGTGAACCACTATGTAAACAGGTTTATGGAATAAGATATGACGAGATGTTGTTTAATATCCATCCAATGACTGCGATATGCGACAATGCATGATTTGCAAAAGAAACCCTGTAACTCTTCTCTTTGGATTCAAAGATGTTAAGATGAAACTCCCTAAGATAAACCCTTTTAAGTGGGGTAGTCCACCCACTATCTTGGAATCGCCAACCTGACAGAACGGACATGCTCGCTAAGTTTTAGAAGTGAGACTGCAATAAGATTGGACAATCGAAAACATGATATGGATGGTTTTGCTCATCCCTATGTTTTCTAGAGGAAACAATGACTAGTCCGAAACAGACTTCAAGTTACACCAATGGAGAAGATTTTGCCTCCAAAGCTGGATAAGAGTCTTAATACACCGACCCTTTGAGGATAATTTGGAAGTAAAGGCGTTTGGAGAAAGTAACTCATGGAATACTAAGAAAAGCCTAAATCTTTTGGATAAGATAAGCGGAGCACAATAAAACGTTATCATGTTACCCCAAGTTAAAATCCTTTTAAGTGGGATAGGACCCCCATACCATCTTGAAGAAAACCCCCTCGCTACCTTTACAGTACCCAAGATCACAATGCTAGAGAGGATCTACTATCAAAGTTAGTTTGTGTCATCAACAAGCCTCAGACAAAATGTTGGAAGTTACCACTGTCAAGCAAGAAGACGCAAGACAAGTTTTGCACCATCCAGAAGATCGTTCGAATCTCGAGGACGAGATTCCTTTTAAGTGGGGTAGATCTGTAACACCCCAAATTTCAAATCAAAATTTAAAAGGAATAAAAATCACTCAAAATTTAAATTTTGTCTAAATCTTACCTTGCTATGAATTTTCAAAATAAAATTCATTAAAATAAGTTGAACTTAGTAGGATATGAATTTTTGAAATATAAAATTGTGCTCAAGTGTTTGCTCTCATGAAAAGAACACTAAAAATTTGAACTTTTCAAATTTACAACAAATTAAAATAATTAGATGTTGAACCCTAGAAAATTCACCTTAAATTCAAAATCTTGAATTTAAATTTGCACAAATATCACCATATGCATTTTTGGATTGTCTGGTATATTTGGAGTGTTTCTGAAATTGAATTCCTTCCTAAATTTGAATTTCATTCAAATTTGAAGCTCCTCAAAATTCCAGAAAAGATTAAACCGTTTACCACTTTTTCCTAAGCCACTCTGGGCCCGAATCCCCCTTCTCTTTCAGCCCAGCCCACAATCCTTTTTCTTTTGTTTTCCCCAAAATTCCAAGCAGGCCGCCTCCTCTTTTCTTCTTCATCCCAGCCCGGTTCAGCCCATCATGGCCCAGTTAGGCGATTGCATCGTCTTCTCGAGAGAGACGAGCTCTCTGGAAAAGATACAAGGTCTGGGAATTTCCTGGAATTTTTGAAATAATTTCTGTATTGGAAAAGAAGAACAGAGGCTGACATGTGGGCCCGTATGCACAGTGAACTAGATCTACTATGTAGTGGACTGGGTGTATGGGCTGTGGACCGAGGGTGTGTAAGAGTCTGTGGTCTACAAGAGCCGGGTGCATAGAGAGAAAAGGAGAGGGCGTGTGTGGCTGACTGGCGGGGCCCGCGGGCTGACTCCGGTCAGGGGCAACCGGAACAGGGTCATAGCGGCAGCGGCTCGCCGGCAGGCTCGCCGCCGGCGGCTGGGCTGGCGGAGAGGCGACGAGATCATGATGCCGGGGATCAGCGCACGACGGCGGAGCTTTGGGAGGAGCTTGTCGACGACGGCAGGCACTGGAGCGGCGGCGCGGCGTCGCCGGAGAGGAGCAGGACGGCGGCGCGCGAGGAAATCGTGCGCGTGCGCGCATTTGGGCAAGTTTGTGGGGTGGAGGAGGTGCATGAGGGTCTGGTGAAGCTGTGGGTGTGCTCGCCTTTGCCGGAGCGGCCTTGCCGGCGGCCGGCGACGAGACGGCAGTGGCGGCGGCCATGGCGGCTCGGTGGGAAGTGGCTCGGGAAAGCGGGGGAGAAAGAGAAGAAAGGGAAAATGAAGAGGAGATCACGGAGATGCTTACCTGCTGCTCGGTTTGGTCGGAGACGGCCGAGCGGCGGAGATCGACGGCGGCCGAAGTGTGGAGGTGAGAGAGAGTTAGGGTTTGGGGGAAAGGAGAAAGATAGGGAGTCGCGGTGGAGGGCTTCGAGCCTTTTTATAGGTGGAGGGGAAGATATTTCCGTCGTGAAGCACTGCTCCGGTCAAGGATTTCGGCGGCGACCTTATCCGCGGCGAAGTCAAAGATGGCGGCGGCGACTCGTCCAAAAACTCGGCGCCCGCAACACTATTGCCTGGGAATGCGGAGCTCGTGACGTCAAAGAGGTGCGGCTACAGCGTCCTGGTTTGACGAGCTGGACTGGGCGTCGGCGTGAAGCGCGGCAGCGGCGACGCGTCGATGGCGGCGTGTCGACGGGAGAGGGCTGGAGGAGGGAGACGATGCGGTTGGGCCAGGCCAGGCCGCGACGGACCGTAGCGGGCCGAGAGAAGAAAGAGTAAGCGGCCCACTCGGCGGAAAAGAGAAAAAGAAAAAGGAAAGATGGGCTGGGCTGACAAGGAGAAAAGGGAAAGTTTGGCCTGACAGAAAAGGAATGCTTTTAAACATTTCACGATTTCGATTTGGGCAAATTTGAATGGATTTCAAATTTGAGAAGGGGATTTAAACATCGAATAAAGTCCAAATAAAGGGAAAAGAGAAACAAGCACTTGAGCACAAACTTTTATTTAGAAAATTCTCATATTTTATTTATGTTCATCTACTTTAGTGTGGTTTTATTTTGTAAAATCATGGAATTAATTCAAAATCTAAAAAGTTCAAAAACTGAGTGATTTTTATTGAGCTTGAAATTGAGGGTGTTACAGACCTACCCCACTTAAAGAGAATCTCGTCCTCGAGATTCAGAAGCTTCTTCGAACAGGTAGGGAATTCTTTCTTCAAGTCATCTTCACGTTCCCATGTTGCTTCTGCTTCAGTGTGATTATTCCATTGTACTCGACAAATCTGACGGCATTCCTTCTCGTCTGACGGGTCACAACATCCAAAATTTTGATTGGTAACTCTTGATATCGAAGATCCGGTTGAAGATCCATAGCTTCCAAAGGTACTTCTTCCTCAGGAACCCTGAGACACTTTTTCAGTTGCGACACATGGAACACATTGTGCACATCTGACATCTGTTCAGGAAGTTCAAGGCGATAGGCCACAGCTCCTATTCTGTTCAGAATCTTAAAGGGTCCAATATATCGAGGAGCTAATTTGCCTCTTATCTGGAATCTCCGAGTACCTCGTATCGGTGATACCTTTAGGTATACATAATCTCCAACTTGAAAGCTAAGATCTCTTCGTTGAGTATCTGCATAGCTTTTCTGCCTGCTCTGGGCCACTTTAAGATTTTCCCTAACAGCGGCAACTTGCTCTTCGGCAGCTTTAATGATAGCTGGTCCGAATAAAGACCGTTCACCAATTTCTGACCACATCAGCGGCGTTCTGCATTTTCTTCCATATAATGCCTCAAAAGGTGCCATTTTAAGACTTGCTTGGTAACTATTGTTATATGAGAATTCTGCAAAAGCGAGACTTTTCTCCCAGTCTTTTCCATATACCAGCACACACGCTCTTAGCATATCCTCGAGGATTTGATTTACTCGTTCGGTCTGTCCATCTGTTTGTGGGTGATATGCTGAGCTATAATCCAATCGGGTGCGTAGGAGGGCATGCAAACTTTTCCAAAATTTTGAAGTAAACTGGGGACCACGATCTGACACAATCTTGCTTGGTACTCCATGTAGCTTAAGAATATTATCCACGTATAATTGTGCCAACTTATCTCCTCTGTAATTTGCTTTCACTGGTATGAAGTGAGCTACCTTGGTCAGTCGATCAACTATAACCCATATAGAGTCATTCCCTTTTTGTGTTCTTGGTAACCCAACAATGAAATCCATTCCGATCTCATCCCATTTCCATACAGGAATAGGCAAAGGCTGCAATAATCCAGCTGGCCTTTGGTGTTCAGCTTTGACTCTTTGGCATGTGTCGCAACGGGCAACATACTCGGCAACGTCCTTTTTCATTCCATTCCACCAATATTTCTGCTTCACATCCATGTACATCTTGGTAGCTCCTGGGTGAATAGAGTAGGCGGAGTTATGTGCCTCGTCCATGATGAATTGCCGTAAGTCATCACTCTTGGGTACACATATTCTGTTATCATACCACAATGTTTCATTTTCATCCACTCGAAATCCAGGGGCTTTATTAATTCCAGTCTTAACCTTTATTTCCTGGATTTCCTCATCCTTTGCTTGCGCTTCTTTAATTCTAGCTTCCAAAGTTGGTTGGACACATAATGTGTTGATGTAGCCTTGTTCAACAATTTGTAAGTTTAGGCGCTGTATTTCCTGTTTCAAATCTGGTTCCTCTGGAATTTTCTGTACGTTGTTTGCACTGAGCTTTGCGACTAAGGGCATCAGCCACTACATTGGCCTTCCCCGGGTGATACTGAAGCTCTAGGTCATAATCCTTTATCAATTCTAACCATCTTCTTTGCCTCAGCTTTCTCGCTATGCTCCAGAAGAAATATCAACGGATAAGAAGAAGCAAGATCGCTTTCGAAAAGGACTTAACAGTAACCTGAATATTCAGTTGATCACCCATGTCTATCCAGATTTCAAAACTCTGATGAATCGGACCATCTTACTCGAGGATGCTTGGTCAAAATGGGAAAACGACAAAGAACAGGAAATCGTTATAGATAAGGCACAAAATATCGTTATGGATGAAGAACGAAATGTCATTGTGGATCGAGAGCAAAATATCAATGTGCATAGGCTCAAACAGAAAGAAGAATCTCGGAACTTGAGAAGAAATCATCGCAGAAGGCGACGATATCAGAAAGCAGGGCACAAGAAGCCCCTCGGATCCTCGTCTTATGGTAAAAACCCGGCTACTCATCATGCGAAGGACATGAATCAACAATCAGGAAATGATGTGAAAGCCCTACGAGGACATCGGAAATGTTATTTGTGCAAGCAGAAAGGTCACTACATAGCAGACTGTCCTCAAGCTGACCAATACAACGACGAGATTCATGCCAATCCAATCGAGACTTCACACATCAATGATATCTGAAGATGATCACGAGGTACCACAAACCTCTATCTGGAAGGAGTAAATAACTGGACTAGTAGTAGAGCATGTGCTTGTCGCTTTTGTACTCGGAAAATCCTGAATGTCTGTGGTGAACCACTATGTAAACAGGTTTATGGAATAAGATATGACGAGATGTTGTTTAATATCCATCCAATGACTGCGATATGCGACAATGCATGATTTGCAAAAGAAACCCTGTAACTCTTCTCTTTTGGATTCAAAGATGTTAAGATGAAACTCCCTAAGATAAACCCTTTTAAGTGGGGTAGTCCACCCACTATCTTGGAATCGCCAACCTGACAGAACGGACATGCTCGCTAAGTTTTAGAAGTGAGACTGCAATAAGATTAGACAATCGAAAACATGATATGGATGGTTTTGCTCATCCCTATGTTTTCTAGAGGAAACAATGACTAGTCCGAAACAGACTTCAAGTTACACCAATGGAGAAGATTTTACCTCCAAAGCTGGATAAGAGTCTTAATACACCGACCCTTTGAGGATAATTTGGAAGTAAAGGCGTTTGGAGAAAGTAACTCATGGAATACTAAGAAAAGCCTAAATCTTTTGGATAAGATAAGCGGAGCACAATAAAACGTTATCATGTTACCCCAAGTTAAAATCCTTTTAAGTGGGATAGGACCCCCATACCATCTTGAAGAAAACCCCCTCGCTACCTTTACAGTACCCAAGATCACAATGCTAGAGAGGATCTACTATCAAAGTTAGTTTGTGTCATCAACAAGCCTCAGACAAAATGTTGGAAGTTACCACTGTCAAGCAAGAAGACGCAAGACAAGTTTTGCACCATCCAGAAGATCGTTCGAATCTCGAGGACGAGATTCCTTTTAAGTGGGGTAGATCTGTAACACCCCAAATTTCAAATCAAAATTTAAAAGGAATAAAAATCACTCAAAATTAAATTTTGTCTAAATCTTACCTTGCTATGAATTTTCAAATAAAATTCATTAAAATAAGTTGAACTTAGTAGGATATGAAATTTTTGAAATATAAAATTGTGCTCAAGTGTTTGCTCTCATGAAAAGAACACTAAAAATTTGAACTTTTCAAATTTACAACAATTAAAATAATTAGATGTTGAACCCTAGAAAATTCACCTTAAATTCAAAATCTTGAATTTAAATTTGCACAAATATCACCATATGCATTTTTGGATTGTCTGGTATATTTGGAGTGTTTCTGAAATTGAATTCCTTCCTAAATTTGAATTTCATTCAAATTTGAAGCTCCTCAAAATTCCAGAAAAGATTAAACCGTTTACCACTTTTTCCTAAGCCACTCTGGGCCCGAATCCCCCTTCTCTTTTCAGCCCAGCCCACAATCCTTTTTCTTTTGTTTTCCCCAAAATTCCAAGCAGGCCGCCTCCTCTTTTCTTCTTCATCCCAGCCCGGTTCAGCCCATCATGGCCCAGTTAGGCGATTGCATCGTCTTCTCGAGAGAGACGAGCTCTCTGGAAAAGATACAAGGTCTGGGAATTTCCTGGAATTTCTGAAATAATTTCTGTATTGGAAAAGAAGAACAGAGGCTGACATGTGGGCCCGTATGCACAGTGAACTAGATCTACTATGTAGTGGACTGGGTGTATGGGCTGTGGACCGAGGGTGTGTAAGAGTCTGTGGTCTACAAGAGCCGGGTGCATAGAGAGAAAAGGAGAGGGCGTGTGTGGCTGACTGGCGGGGCCCGCGGGCTGACTCCGGTCAGGGGCAACCGGAACAGGGTCATAGCGGCAGCGGCTCGCCGGCAGGCTCGCCGCCGGCGGCTGGGCTGGCGGAGAGGCGACGAGATCATGATGCCGGGGATCAGCGCACGACGGCGGAGCTTTGGAGGAGCTTGTCGACGACGGCGGGCACTGGAGCGGCGGCGCGGCGTCGCCGGAGAGGAGCAGGACGGCGGCGCGCGAGGAAATCGTGCGCGTGCGCGCATTTGGCAAGTTTGTGGGGTGGAGGAGGTGCATGAGGGTCTGGTGAAGCTGTGGGTGTGCTCGCCTTTGCCGAGCGGCCTTGCCGGCGGCCGGCGACGAGACGGCAGTGGCGGCGGCCATGGCGGCTCGGTGGGAAGTGGCTCGGGAAAGCGGGGGAGAAAGAGAAGAAGGGAAAATGAAGAGGAGATCACGGAGATGCTTACCTGCTGCTCGGTTTGGTCGGAGACGGCCGAGCGGCGGAGATCGACGGCGGCCGAAGTGTGGAGGTGAGAGAGAGTTAGGGTTTGGGGGAAGAGAAAGATAGGGAGTCGCGATGGAGGGCTTCGAGCCTTTTATAGGTGGAGGGGGAGATATTTCCGTCGTGAAGCACTGCTCCGGTCAAGGATTTCGGCGGCGACCTTATCCGCGGCGGAGTCAAAGATGGCGGCGGCGACTCGTCAAAAAACTCGGCGCCCGCAACACTATTGTCTGGGAATGCGGAGCTCGTGACGTCAAAGAGGTGTGGCTACAGCGTCCTGGTTTGACGAGCTGGACTGGGCGTCGGCGTGAAGCGCGGCGGCGGCGACGCGTCGATGGCGGCGTGTCGACGGGAGAGGGCTGGAGGAGGGAGACGATGCGGTTGGGCCAGGCCAGCTGCGATGGGTCGTGTTGGGCCGGGAGGAGAAAGAGAAAGCGGCCCACTCGGCGGAAAGAGAAAAAGAAAAAGGAAGATGGGCTGGGCTGACAAGGAGAAAAGGGAAAGTTTGGCCTGACAGAAAGGAAATGCTTTTAAACATTTCACGATTTCGATTTGGGCAAATTTGAATGGATTTCAAATTTGAGAAGGGGATTTAAACATCGAATAAAGTCCAAATAAAGGGAAAAGAGAAACAAGCACTTGAGCACAAACTTTTATTTAGAAAATTCTCATATTTTATTATGTTCATCTACTTTAGTGTGGTTTTATTTTGTAAAATCATGGAATTAATTCAAAATCTAAAAAGTTCAAAAACTGAGTGATTTTTATTGAGCTTGAAATTGAGGGTGTTACAATACCCGTATCTGCCGATCGTGTAGAACAGTTAGACGTGTCCTGTTTTACCTCACCTAGTTGACGTGTCCTCGGTGAAGCGATTGTTAGATTGTGGATATAATTAGTTGCCATTGGTTTAAATTCTTTCGGGGTGTTTAGTTGATTGGTTACCACGTTCAAATCTATACTCGTATGCTTTTAATATCTTATTTTTCCTGTTCAAGTAAAGGTTTGAACATTATTTATTCGATGCCGATTTATGTATTACAATATTTGCCGATAGCTACTTGACGATTGCATGCTATTCTGTTATTTACCGATTGCTGATCTTGATGCATGTATTGCCTGCTTTATTTATCGTGCGAGTATTTACTATTGCGAACATGCCGATTCGTTTCTAGCCGACAGCCGAACATTTATTATGATCTTTTATTAATTATTATTTAATCTCATCGGCTGCGGTTACGCATCGGCCTGTCCGGGGCCGATAGCCCAGGAATTTTACACGCGTTTCTTGTCTTTGTCGATTTGCAGGGAAAATCGACTGGCACGCTCCGGAATTCACCGCGTTCCAAGTTTGGTCCTGAACAGAGTCAAGCAAATCTCTCAGGCCACGTGTGTTTGCAGTGAAAGTCACATTTTACTGCCAACAGAAATCTCTTTTCTGATTGCTAAAAGGACGTGTGCGGCTTCAATGTATATAAGTTTATTGAAAATGACATTGCCATGGGTCGTTTTCCAAACACGAGTTAGGAGTAGCCGCTATCATGGCCACAATTATCAGTGACATGACCAATAAACTTATCACGCGCACCGAACTGTTTTTTTCTGACTGTGAGTAGCGCATCTCGACATATAAAATAATTTCTCTGGCTTAGCTAGGCCGCGTCTGGCACCACCACTCAATGATCCACACCAATTTGCTGATTGATAATCCTTGTCTACTAAAGGATTCCATATTCTATAGAATATGCCAATTTGATGCGTAATGCGTAGCAGATTCTGTGATGATCTTCAGAATTGCAGAGCAAAGGAGATCGACCGAGGACGTGAATATCTCTTGTGCGGATTCAGGCGGACATGTTCTCCATGTACTGATGTACTCCTGTTTTTCAGATATGTGCGTACATGACGAATTCGGCAGAGCAAGCTTCCAGAAATTGACTAACATCACGCAAAGAAACATTGCATTTCTGTAGCTGTATTCAGATGTCTCGATAACAGAGGAATGCACAACGGCAACATATAACGGCAGCTGAAAGTCAAAAATGCGAGAATAAAGGGTGCACAACACATCAGAACAAGTTTAAAGATGCTCAATCAGCATTTTTTTAAATAGAGGGACCTAAGTGACACACCCGAACAAGTTGAGGGACCAGCTACTTTACTCTAATTATTTGTAAGCTTAATCAAATGCACTACACTGTCACGGCCGTGCTAAAAACTGTAAGGAAATGTTGCAAAACTTATAGTGCGCTTGACCTTGGACCCTTAACTTTTGGAAACTATAGTGGTATTTCGTGGGACAAACATGTTACACCCTTAGTACTATCACACCAAGGGATGTTTGGTAAGGTATTGGTGACGAACTGACGATACACTGTTGTGCTGCTCCATTCTTCTTCTTCTTCCCCTCCTTGGTAAGGTATTGTTACCAAGAGATGTTTGGTAAGGTATTTTGCCTGTTAGTGCGAGGCTTGGTTGACGTGGCAAGTTATGCACGACGATGAGGAAGATCTGAAGTGATCCATACGGTAGAAACCCACATGATAGCGAACAAGATCAAACACGTGAAGATATATAAGTGGGAGACCGAAGTACTGTGCACGGGTGACGATGGAACCAAGCACACGATGTGGATGAAGATGAATGCTATAAAACATTAGACCACATGACAGAACATGCTTACAGAAATAGATTAACTTCGTCTGAAGAAACATCACTGCTGTTCTCAACATAGAATGGAGGAGCGCATAAAGCCACAACTGCAACATATGCATGCCTATGTATGTACTAGCTGCAACCAAGAATTACAATCCCGTTCTGACCGCTCAAACCGGAGGCCACCGGTTTGACCGGTTTTCGCGAAAACCGGAAAAACCGGTTAAACCCAAAATTTGAATATGAAATTTGCAACCGACCGGTAAACTGGACCAATTCGTCAGTAAACCGGATGAAATTTCCTGAAAACCAGAGCAAAAAACGGAAAACCGATGCGGTCCCCTTTTTCCTCGATTCGCCGGTTTCTTACTTTAGAAATCACAAAAAAATGAACATTTGAAAAAGATGAAACAAAAAATATGTAAAAAAACTAGATGCAATTTGCAGAGAAATGGAGCAACAAGAACACGAAGATCGTTTGCTTCGTCAAAAAAAAAAAATCAAAGAAGTTTGCTGGTTCAAAGAAAAAAGGTTTTTTCTTTTTTTCCTTCCTTTTTCAACCTAAAAATATTGCTTGATTTTTTTGACCCATCAAACGATCGATTTTTCGTGTTCTTGTGCTACCATTGTGCTACAAATTTCATCTAGTTTTTTTACATATTTTTTCAAATTTTCAATTTTTTTGAATTTGAATTCGAAAACCGGACTACCGAGTAAACCGGACCGGACCAGTTTTTTCGGTTTTCGCAAAAACCGGTCCAGTTTACCACGGTTTTGTAAACCTTGGCTGCAACAAGCCTGAGTTCGAAGTTGTGCCTGTAGCTCATCATGAAGAGCCTACGTCTTGAACGCCCATTGTGATGACAGATATATTAGAGCAGAGTTGGACTCAAATTATAACTTTTCCAAACTCAAGAATTTAAAATAGACGATTATCTTGTACATATAATCATTTATTTGTAAATGTTTGTAAAGTTCCACACATGTTGTAATAAACTACAGAGTTCAGTATTATATGTCCCAATTAAAATGGTGTGCAAGCAAAAACCTCTTATTTCTCAGTCTCAGACGACAAAGAGGGGTCCCTGAATTATATAAATCTGAGATTACTAAAGAAAAACAGTTTTTGTAATTAGTGGCTTTACATAACAAAATTCAAATAATATATTGAGCCATCAGGTTCCAAAATAGTTTTGGAAACCAACACACTTGTGTTACAAACACAGTGGTGATATGCATGTTAACAAAACACAAGCGCATTTCCTGAATATTGTGGTGTTAGATTGTGACAAGCGGGCTGTGGTCCTTTGAATCAGTACATCCAGACGCCTGTTAAGGCTTATTACACACGAGAGAATTACAGCGTGAGATATTTATCTAATTGTATATATGCAAACTCATGTTGCAACATTTTCATGAATTTGTCAGCTTTGTATGCTTGTTCTGAGAAGAGGTGATACTTATTTCAGTGAAGCAATGGAGTCGACAATGGGATAAGGAAGCCCTGTTAAGGTCTCCTCCATCAATTTGGCTCATCCTACATAGCAGATTCTGTGCATAGGCTATAGTGCTATACAGGAGCACAGATCCAACACGTGATGCCTATACCTCGGGTCTAAATTGCATAAATTGTTTATGAAGTGAAAAATGTTCATACTTGTCAGAAATGCTCAGGCTGTCGTAGAAATGACAAGACCACAGGAGAGATCATGGTTAAAGAATTGATTAATCGCATGTAATTAAATAAACCTCACATTGCTGTGCTCAAATGTTCAGAGAATGGAGGCGCTAACAACAGCAGCATGTACCTATATATGCACCAGCTGCAGCAACAAACCGGGGAAAAGTTTGTGCAGGGGCTAAACAAGAATGACACACCTATTCTCGGAGATTGAGATGCAAAAATAATCTAACGAATCAAGTGAATGAAAGGGACCGTAGATCATGACGAAGAGCCTTCGTCTTCGACGCCCTTCATGACGATAGAGCACAAAACCTGCTTCGAGATGTGGGTCTCCAGCTCCCTTGACACCTCTGCCAGCCTCAGATCAAAGTTGCTCCTGTACCTTTGAGGCTTGGGTGATGGTGATCCCGAGAACCGTCTCCTCGGGCTTGTGATCCTTGCAGTTGGGGACCCTGACAGCCAGCTCTTGGTTAATACCGGAACAATCTCCTTCCCCGTAATGATGTGCCTCCTGTCCTGGTTCAGTGGGCCTCGCTTTGTCTCAAGTGGCAATGGTTTCATAGGTGATATTGGCAGCTTTTGCCTAATTCGTTCGCGGGCACGTTCCGCAGCTGCCATTGCCTTCTCCTTGCTCATCTTTATCAACGTCCATGGGTTGATCTGGATTTCACCCTTCCTTTGTGAAGCATCAGTATGGTCACTCTCAATCCTGATCGACAGCTTCCGAGCACTCTGTCATGTTCCAAATGAGCTCTGTTAGTAAAGTGGCCAGCAAATGGCATTCGTACAGCAGAAACAATGCTGCAATTCATCTCTTCTTACCTCATTCACTTCATCGTTTCTGCAAAATATCCTTGACATAAAAGATGGCCTTTCTGGTGAGTCAAAGTCGATGCTCTCATCAGAGTCAGAGTCATCGAACGGGTCAAATGCTTGTCCAGCTTCTCTCATTGCCAGGATGTAGTCATAAGTCTTCATTCCCTGCAGCAAATTGCCTTATATTATATTTCTTGAAATAAATTACTGTACTATGCAAGCAGTGTCTCTCAAACACTTCATATTGAACACAAATACTGAAATATTGGCATGGATGCGATATTTTTGAACATGTAACAAACCTTTCTAATAAGCACGACGTGGAAGAAGAAGAGCTGACCCAGAGCTGCAGTACTGTATAATGTGAAGATGACAAAAACCATCTGTTGCCAAAAGAATTTGCAATCAGAAAAGTAACACTGGAACTTACTAAACAAATCAATCATGTCTAGTTCCGTGTATATTGCTCATCATCACTTACAGATAATGCTGCATGAGCTCCTTTCGGGAGCCTGACGTGAAGCCGATGCTCCATTTCCAATTTCACCCCTTTGCTGTCAACAAAGCAGCGAACAAAGATTGCAATTGCTGTTCCTCCCTCGATAACAAGCTGACAAATTAGTTCGGCATAAGCTAATTAGTGGTTACTAAAGTCAAGAATCCTCGGACAGAAATGATCAAAAGATCAATAGACATATGTGAAAAAGAGTGGCACGCACCATTAACAGAACAAAGAACATGAGCAGAATAAATGTTGCATAGTTCCTCCTCCCAATGCAGTTGTTCAGCCACTGTGCCATAGAAAGCAAGCATTCAACCACATCGCTTAATAAGTTGGAGATCAAGCACTACATTCAACAAACAATCAGGGGTTTAAGAGTTCAATTGACATGCTCAGCTATGGTTTGTACCCTGCAGTGGTGATCGAATCCATCGACACAGCGCTCACAGGTCTTGCAGTGCTTGCTACGCAATTTCACCTACAGAGCAATCTCATCCAGTTATATTTCTGAACCATAATCGAACATATTCCAAATTGCATAGTTTCGGAAACAATGTACTGATTCAACTGATTAGAGATATCTGATATGGAAAATTCAGAAACTAATCCATCCACATAGAAATATAAGGCATCATGTCCTCTTTAGACAGAAATAACAGAGGAGCAGCACCCAAAAAAAAACTGCAGAGCAGAGGAAAGGCATCCGATACGGTACCTCACAGTCGCAGACGGGGCAGTAGGAGATGTCGTGGCCGTCCCCAGCGGCGCAGGGCGAGACGATGTCGTCGAGGCTGGTGAATGCGAAGGGCAGCATGGGGTCGAGCTGCACGCTGGTGTTCCACTGCTCGAGGTAGCTCCGGCGCACCCAGCGGTTGGTGACCCGCGCCTCGACGCGGCGGAGCACCCGCAGCGCGTACCGCCACAGGATGTACCCGTACCGCAGCCTCGGCAGCCTGCCCGCGGCGGCGCCCCCGCCCCGCGCCAGCTGCCGCCGCCGCTTCGCCTTCTTGGCGTGCGTCCGGTCGGTGGGGTCCACCGCCGTGCATCGCACGTAGAGCGCCGCCGCCGCCGCGGCCTGCAGCGGAGACCATCGCGTCTCATGATTCAGAACGCGGCGGATGAATGAAGGGGACGAGGATTTGGGCGTGGGGAACGGAGGGAGGGAGGGAGAGGGCGCGTGCGTACCGAGAACGAGAAGGCGGCGAGGAGGGTGTTGCCGGCGACGGTGCTGCCGAGGTAGGGCCCGATGACGACGTAGAAGGCGGCGACGAGGAGCGCGAACACGGCCACCCCGACAAGCTGCAGGCGGCAAGGCAGGACGAAGGAACGTGAGCGCTCGGAACGAATGGGGAAGGAAACAGAGCTCGCCGGAGGGTGAGAGAAGAGGCGGACCGACCTGGAGCGGGTGGAGGGGGAGCTGCCACCCGTGCCGCCGGCGCCACGCCGCCGCCGTCGAGGCGTCTCTGTCTTCGCCGCAGCGCCGCATCTGGTGAGATCTGTGGACGGACGGACACGCGACGCGAGTGCGCTGCTCTGCTCTGCGCGAGCCGGGTCAAGTCAAGCGGGGGCGTGGAGCGCTCGTGGGCTCTAACTGACACGTGGGGCCGGGCGGCCGCCTGCAGCAACGGTCGGCTCTATCCCAATCCCCAACGTCTTTCCTTTCTCCTCTTCCCTCTGTTCGTCCGTTTCGCGTTCCGTGGGTTCGAATTTCGAATCGGGTCGCCGGGCGCGCGGAGCACATCTGGGCCGTCGAATGGTGCAGGTTGTCACGTGGCAGTTAGTGAGTATGGGACGGTGAGAGCAGGGGTTGACCATTCTGTGATTTTTCATTTTTCGGTTCTGGTTTTCGAGGTGAACATTTTAGCTGGATGAATTATTGAAATCCACCTACAACAAACAACAGGACTATGTTCTTAAAATTGACTTTCCCTGTTCCTCTTCTACAAAAAATTCAAAGTGGTGCATTTCAAGAAGCACAACACAATTTATGAAGGGTACATATGGATTCCCCATTTATCGTACTTCATGGTAAGAGAAAACGAATAACAAGCCGTGCTTTAAAAATAAGATTCACATGCTTCTTCAGATCGAGTTAATGAATGAAATTATTTCAACATCGATGAAAAGAGTCTACAGTTTCTCCTCGCTACCATAAATAGAATTTCGCACGTATCTTTACAGATTGTGGAGTAGAGTTGCTTCTCCTACTAACATACTCCCTCTTTTTTAAAATTGTTGACGCCGTTCGCTTTTCGAGTTACGTTTTATTCAAAATATTAGCTTAAATATTTAAAATTATAAGTTATGCTTCAATTTCCTTAGTAATAAAACAATTTATAACAAGATAGATGGTAATTTTAAAAATATTTTGAATAAAATGAATGGTCAAAAGTAACTCAAAACGTCAACGTTGTCAACAATTTAAAAACAGAAGGAGTATATGAAAGATAAAGTATTTAACTATCAGAAATAAAAAAAATTTCTTCATTTTAAATATCTGACAACATCACCAAAAACACTTTGAGGTTAAGTTAGACATTTATCTATTTGTATAAATATTTATCAAAAAAATCAATATTCAACTAATAAAAAATTTAGCGGTGTGATATATTTACAACGTGGGACTATCTCTTACAATCCAAACCATGAGACATGCTTATTTTTTTCATAACTGGTACATGTAGTTTTAAGTTTGCAGCTAGGTTTTGAAAAGTAAATTTTTCACACTATATTAGATGATCAAAGTTAGACAAGATTGGAGTGGCCGGTCAGAATCTGGAGAAGAACAAAAACAGGCTGACTTTATATTAAAGTTATAGTTTTTGATAAGGTCTACAACTTTGTAGTTGATAATATTTTCATCTAAAGCCATTTAGAAGGTACAGTCTCAGCATTTGGATGTTGTACAGAGTTACTATTTTGTTCAATAAACATTTTTCGAAAAAAGTTTTACCTGTCTCTATGGACAACTTGTGACTCTGTGGTGATTGACCTTACACGTATTTTTGAATGATACTATTTATGATATTAGTCATTTCTTCTTCTAAACTAATAAAACACGAATTTCTTTCTATCCACTAAAAACTATTCTACCCACCTTCTAAATCCACCTTTGATCTTATTGGGTCCGCCATCTCCCACCCTTGATCGCCTGCCCCTCGAACCCCACAGGGTTACGTCACGCGTTACAGGCTCCTGCAGCGTTACGTTAGCTAACATATTGACATTGAAACTTGGTTACGGATGGTTACACTCACCGATCATAGCCCACAACAGGGGTGCACGTACAATTTCATCGGGAATTTAATCTGGTGGGATCAAACCAATAGCTTCCATCCAGAATAGTTTCCTGGCAATGATAAAACCGCCAGCAGCACGGAGTTAAAGAGAGGACAGATGGAATGAACAACAGACCACGAAGTGACAGCCGCAGGAACCATAAAATTTGCTACGGGAGTTTTAAAGATGAAGGGCGATCATTGGTGTCTGCAAATCTGATGTTGCTGTCAAATACAAATCCTTCATTTTTGAGTAAACATGTTTTGTAAACCAGGTTGAAATGTAACTAGCCTGGCAAAGGTCTAGGCAACCTGTTGTTCACTCTTCTATGTAATGGCAGAACAACTTTGATGAATTTTTAATCCTTATAGAATTTTGATAGCAAGCACGAATCTTTAAATTCACTATTGGTATATTCAGTCTCAAAAGTGACATAAGTTTGAAGAGCAGCGAAGATTGATTTTTCAAAAAAAAAAAAAGGATAGATTTTCTCTAGGGATATTTAAGAATCGTTTCCTACACTTCTACGGCATGCCATTGCATGTGCTTGAAGTTTTTTTTTTTTTGAATCTGCATGTGCTTGAAGATTATGGAGCGACACAAGTAGTTGCATCATTGCCTACTCAACGAAAACTCACTGTCTAGCTTCGCTTTCCATATACCGTCCAGTTCGAAACAGTGAGATTGGTAGCGGTTTATTTACTTTTACTCTCTCCGTTCTTGTATATATGAGGCTGTTGGGTGGACAAGTATTAGTTCTCCCAGCATGTATACAAGGACAGAGTATCTTTTAATTTACCATATGGAACCCACGAGTGATTAAAAGTGACATGCCTATTTCAATAGTGGAATCCAATTTTTTTTGTTCTGGGCATCACTCTGTGGAAGTCATAAATGTGCATTTGTTAGCTGGCTGCTTGGCTTAGCCCAGCTCCTTTACATCGGCTCAGCTTGTTAGCAAAATAGGCGGAAAAAAACCGCTTAGTTTGCCGAATCAATACTTTTGTTCATCCTTCTTTGCATATGGTTTGAAACTTCATTTCTTCTTGCCATTGATATCCAGTGGAGAGTTCACCTGGACAATACTAATTTTTTGCGAGTGCTGGATAATACTACTCTCTTTTTTTTTTTGCGGGGACTGGACAATACTACTTTGTTGGTCTTGTTCAGGTGCTTAAGGTTTTCCTTTTCTAAAGATGTTTTTTTTTTCCAAGCGGAGTTGACGTAGGCGAGCAAAGGGAGATAACAAATTTTGAATGCAGAAAAAAAATTACTCTGCTAATTGGATCGTCATTGGACAACATATATTGATTACAACACCTTGTTGTACATACCAGTGCATGGTGCACTAAACACTTCAAACATAGATAGTCCTTAATTCCAATAAAGATAGGTCGGCGAAGTTTACAAATTGCTATGTTCACAAATACCGTTTCATGTACTCGTCCATACGTGTATACCCAACCTCCGGGAAAAGAAGAGTAGCCTCTGCCCCATCTTCTCCGATGTCAAAGTTAGTCAAGCAACCTTCGTAGAAAATGTGGTAGTAATGTCCCACCGCGACTTGATGGGCAAAGTCCATCTCTGCAAAAAAGAACAATAATCAGCATGGACGTGTGAAAGGAGAGCTATGTTGGAGCATAATGTGCACAAGACAAAACCTATGCCTGGAAAATTGATTATATTATTTTTAACCATTGATATTTTGAAAACTAAAATTTTTGTAGCTACCTTTCATTGAAGCCAAAAAGTCATAAGCAGGAATGTGGATTTTTTCAAGAACTTTTCCGGAGAGCATTTCCCATTTCTCAATCACTTCATTTTGGGTGAGAATGTTATCTTTTGGTCTCAGATATATGGTCTTATTCAAGGTGCGAGGATCATCAATGCACTTGATTGTATATGTTGCCAGATCATCTTCATCCACGAATATCACTGCATGGTAGTACATCAGAAATTTATTAAGTAATGACGGATAAATACTTCATACAAAATAACTAGGAAATTAAAATTCCGGAGAACATCATTAGAATATTTCGATTGCCAAATAAATACAAAATGGATGAAAGAAGGATTGTTTGCCGAACATAGAAAAACTCACAACTGTTTGCCTAACGCGGGCAACATTTTATGACATGAAGGGTTAATCGGATCATCATTTTTGAATCTAGAATTCTGTGTCAGGTTGCCAGACAAACGTGAAGAAACAATGAACACTAATTATTAGTAATATTTGATTACCTTTGACGTTGCCATCTCCATATACACGAACCTTTTCTTTTGGTGGCAGAACAGTGCGCAATTGGCAGAGGTTAGGACAAGAGTAGCCAGCAAAGCAGTTGGCAGAAATGTACGTGTGAGGAATGTTGGCCTCTTCTATTGCCCTTCGCAGCTCCTTCTTTTCGTGGAAGGTAACCCTTCCTGGTTCAAGAGCATGTTGCATCCTTGATGGGTCCAGTCCGAATTCGGATGGTATGAAACGCTGCGTCCACAATAATTGTTTTTCTTATTAGTTGTAGTTGCACCAAATTAGTAGGTTATTGCTGTGGGTAAAATCTTTTTTTGCTTTGTTTCTACGTTGTTCGAAACATTCAACAAAAAAAAAATATTGTAAACAAGGGTCGATATAAATTTGTACAAGAGAATGGTTTTCAGATACTATAAAAACTTTAATTTAGAATCTTTCAATGTCTAATACTAGATTCCTTGTTTTTTTTTTTGGAATCTCGTAAACTGGTTGCGAGTCAATTTTTTTTTTACTGACCTTGACGTTCCCAGCCTCCTTCATGGCATCCACGAGCTTGTGCTGCAGCCGCAGGTTGTGGCTACGAATGTGCGTGCCGGACATGGCCGAGATGACCACGTCTACCTGCGCCATGGCAGCGACGAGGCCGGCGTGGTCGTCGAGCGAAGCCTCCACGAGGCGTGCGCCTCGGGCCTTGAAGGACAGCAGCATCTGGAGCTTGTCGATGTCCAGGCCGATCTCCGGCCGCATCAGGACAAACGTCGGGTGGCCCTGTGCCAGGCTCGCCAGCACGAGGTGCCGGCCGATGTAGCCCGTGCCGCCGACGATGAGCACACGGCTCTTCTTCTCCATGGCCTCGGCAAGGTGAACAACGGCGCGGCAGGTTTGGCTTCTGCCTTCTGTGAGGTGCCCTCCTTCAGCAGTGTGTGGTTGGTCACACTGTATAAATCAGGAAAGAAAGAACGGTCTCTATCACCCGACAAAGGTGCCATCAGGATCATCCTTTCCAAAAGTTCAAGATTCACATGATTGATTGCTGGATCCATACATTTCTGGTCCCGTGAGTATCAGGTCTCCTCGTCACCTACTTTTGGCGCTCAGGTCGTACCACCACGGATGGATGATTGTGATTGATTTAATGAACTTTTCTGAAGAAGTTGTGTAAGATGCAACAAAAAAGGTGAACTCATCACATCAATAGCAACGGGTTGTGGATCCATTCAACATGATTTTTCTTTTTTGTTTCTCCTTGCACCTCAAATTTTGTACATAAAAAATGAATGCCATCTAAAGTTTGAAAAATATGTAGTGCCAGTGATGCATGCGAATTACATTAAAAACACAAGGAACATTCTGAAATTTTGAACAATACACTGTCTCATGGGTCGTCAAAGTAATTGTTTTTTAGTTTTAATATATTTATAGCGTTTATTAACATAAAATGTATGTTTTTGATTCATTGTGAGAAAGAATTTTATGATATATAATTCACAAGTTTATAAACCATTTTCCATATTATGAATGTATGATTAAACATAAAGATGTTTGACTTTGATCAAATACAGAATCACTATTATTTTGAGAGGTAATTAGCTGAGCCGGATCTAATGATGTGAGGCCCTTGGTTCCATTGCTAAATAGGAGCCCTTGATTTAGATCTCCAATCAATATATGCGTCTCAACCCTGATACCATCATCCTCACCAACCTAGGCCCTGCATGAATCCAAGGGTTAGAGTTAGTTTGAATTAGTTTGTGCACAACTAGCCATAAAATCGCCAAACAGGGGGGGGGTTAGTTTGGGCTAAATGCATCTAACCCAGCCCAAAAAACTAAAGGGTGCTAATTGGAGCTAGTTTGAGTGGGACCCACTGAAAATCTTATATGCCGATCCCCTCCACCTCCAGTCGGGCACAAAACAGATCGGCGCCGCGGCCATTCGCCTCCCTCCAGACGCCATTCGCCCTCCACTCCCACGACCTCACCAGTGACGCCAGCCTCCAGGGCGCCGCCGCGCCGCCCTCCATCCCGGCCGCCGTGACGCCGCCCTCCATCCCAGCCGGAGGACGCCGCCACAGATCCGATGGATGGAGACGGTTTCGACGCATGGGATTCGCAGCCTTCGGCAACCAACCACGCTGGCCGCGCCGGGCTGGACCTCAACTCGCAAGCGCCGGCGGCGGAGGGTTTCCCGGGGCTTAGCCTGTACGGAGCGTTCCTCCAGGGGGACGACGACAAGCTCCTACCTGGCGGCGTCAGGGGCTCCCGGCTCCCTCCCTATCGCCCACCGCGTGCTAGAGCTGGAGATGGATGGGCGCCTCTGCCGCCACCAACACGGCAACTGAACTTCGGTGGCTCCTCGTCGGCGGCAGCAGGTTGAACTATTGTATGTCTGTGATGTGCTGAACCTTTCATTTATGTGTTAGGTGTTGAACTATTGTATGTCTGATGTGCTGAAACTATTTTATCTATGTGCTTACTCTAATTTCACATTATCTGTGGGCTTACACTAATTTCATTTGTTTAATGTGAACCAGGAAGAAGATGATGGGGGTAGCACAAGCGAGGATGAGATTGTATCCATGTGTCGGAACAATTTGGAGCAGGACCAGAACTTGATCTTGCAATTGGTTCCTATCATGGGTATGTACTCTTAGAACTACTTTGTGAAACTACCTAAGAGGGTCGATGGAGAATCTGGTTTTGATTGGGTCTGAAGAACACTAGCCCACGATACCCAATGCTACAACATGTTCAGAGTTGAGAGGCCTTTGTTTAACAGGCTACATAATACTTTGGTCGAGTCATAAGGGTTGAAGTCTACTACACAAATGTCATCTGTAGAGGCTCTTGCTATGTTTTTATGGATTGTTGGTGCACCACAGTCAGTTAGACAGGCTGACAACCGTTTTAGGAGGTCCTTGGAGATAGTAAGCAGGACATTTGATAGAGTTTTGACATGCCTCCTTAGGTTAGCACATGATATAATTATACCCAAGGATCCAACATTTTCAGAGGTGCACCCAAACTTGGAAAATCCAGCATTTTGGCCACACTTCAACAACTGTATAGGAGCTATAGATGGGACACATGTGAAGGTTTTGGTGTATAAGAGTAAGAGGGTTCTATACTTGAACAGGCACAATGAAACCAGTCAGAATGTGCTTGCTGTTTGTGATTTTGACATGAGATTTACCATTGTGTTGTCGGGATGGCCGGGTTCGACACATGACATGAGAGTTTTCAAAGATGCTTTGACTACTTATCGTCACAAATTTCCACATCCACCCCCAGGTTTGCTACTTGAACTGTCTTGCAACAATTTTTATCCAAAACCACTTGTTCATCTAAGTCTCATAGTGTGTCTGGCTTTCACAATATGCAGGGAAGTTTTATGTGGTTGATGCGGGCTACCCAAACCGGCCGGGCTATCTTTCACCATACAGATGTACAAGGTACCATGTCGAGCAATGGCAGAATGGACCGCCGCCACAAGGTATGAAAGAAACCTTCAACCATGCACACGCCAAAGTCAGGAATGTCGTAGAGCGATCTTTTGGAGTGTTGAAGATGAAATTTAGGATCTTGTTGAACATGCCAACATTTCCAGAGGCAAAGCAAACTAGAATTATTGTTGCTTGTATGGCTCTTCATAACTTCATTCGAGAAAGCAGAATTGCGGATAGGGAATTTGATGCATGTGATGCTGATGAAAATTATAACCCAATGCCTATTTCTCCTACATCCGCATGGCCACAAGATGAACCTCTTGTTGAAGATTTCAACATGAATACCTTCCGTGATGAATTAGCTCAAGCTTTGTTCCATGGAGTGTAATTTTTTTTTTTTGCTAAGATTGATGTGTATGGACTAAACTATTTATGGTGTAGTTTGAGTGAGACATCGCATGGAACTTGTATGGACAAATATAATCTATTGTGTTTTAAATGCTTGGATCAAAAGTTGATTTGTATGACTCGTTTGTGAGATGGAGGCCACACAAGAGCTGGCCCAACCAAATCCGGCTGTAAAGAGTGTTTAAAGGAGCCAAATGATTAGGGAAGTTACTTTATTGTCAATCTAACCCTTGCATCCAAACACCTCAAGGGATAGAGTTAGTTCAGGTTAGTCACGAGCTAGAAACTAACTCTAACCTCTAGCACTGATAGAGTATCCAAACAGGCCCCTAGTCATGGTGTTGAGAGTTTCATTTATGAATATTTAAGATTGTTTAAGCCTAAGGCTCTGGCTCTGCTTTATTCTGAAAGCGTAGTTTGCTACGCTTAAAAGCTTTACATGCATCTTGGTTTACTTCTACAACAAAATTCTGCGTATTCACAGATTATAAGTAACAAAGAACCACTCTAAAGATCCCACTCTACTAGTTCTTAATGCATTATAGAAAGTGTACCTATCATACGGTGGGAGCACTGGAGCACCTAATACTTTCTCGCCAACATGAAGGTAGGATCATCAAAGGCTTCAGGAAGAGGGATGGATATCAGCATTTTATACATAAAAATGGTGTCGTCTGAACCTTGAAAAATATGTAATGCCAATGATACATGCGAATTACATTAAAAGCACAAGGAGCTTTCTGAAATTTTAAACAATAGTCTTTCGTGGGTCTAGTCAAAGTCTTTGATTTTTAATTTGTAAAATATTTATAGAGTTTATTAATATAAAATTTATGTTTTCGATTCGCCGTGAGAAATACTTTTACGGTATATAGTTCACAAGTATTTAAACCATATTAAATTTGCATATTATGAATTGATGGTTAAAGATAAAAGGTTCAAATTAAATCAAACATAGAATTGTAATTATTTTGAAAGGTAATTAGCTGGGCCGGATCTAACGATGTGAGGCCCTGGTGCCAAGGCCAAAAAGGAGCCCTTGATTTAGATATCCAATCAATATGAATCTCAACACTGATAGCATCGTCGTCACCAACCTAGTCATGGTGTCGCGAGTTTCATTTATGAATATTTAAGATTCTTTAAACCAAAGGTTCTGACCCAGCTTTATTGGAAAGCATTGTTTGCTATGATTAAAAGCTTTACATGTTGGTTTCTTGTAAAGAAAAATTCTGCACAGGTTTGAATGGAACCAAAAGACACTAAAGAAAAAGAATGCAAACCACGCGCGGGCCCCCCAGTTGCAGCACCAGAGGAAGCGGACAATCTTTACTGCATGTGCTTGTGTTGGAATACGAGTGGGAGCGTGAGGACCTGAGCCTTCTCGGTTACTAGGATAAAATGGGCGTGGCGGATTAGCTTCGCCCGTGAGACCGTGAAAGACATGAATGGAGAGATCAGGAGAAAAAGAAAAATTGGACGGTCAAAACATTGGTGATGAGGTGGATGCTGAGAGTTGAGCTTTAGAAGGAGTAATACTTAAGGCCTGTTCGAATCCTTTAGGACTAACTGTTAGTCCGGACTAACAATTAGCTGGACTAAAATTAGCTGGCTAACTATTAGTTCATGCTTGTTTGGAGACCGGACTAATTGTTAGTCCAAACACAATAAAAAGACTGTTTTGCCCCTATCTAATCTTCTTCCTCTCCTCTCCCGAGTTCATCCGCTCCATGCCTCCATCTGCTGCTCCAGGAAGAGCACGAGCGCGGCCAGCAAAGTACCATTGGACAACCAAATATGCGGAACAAGGCAAGAAGAAGAGGACAAACAAATCTGAGCTGAGAAAGAATTCTATTTGAAGTCAATCGGACGATTACACTAGTACAAAACATGCCTTCAGTGGCGGATGTTTTGACCCTGCAATGGCGGGCAAAACGTTCGCCACTGTGTCTTCGCCACTCCTAATGGAAAAATAGCAGTGGCAGACGGATTTGCCCGCCACTACAGATCGCCAGAGAATTAAAAAAAAAGCGCGGGGCCCACGGCCACTGCCCCCACACGCAGCGGGCTGGGCCAGGCCGGACCCACAGTTGCGCCACCCGTCGATCCCACCGCCACGCGCCGCTCCGACGCAATCTGGCCGCGGGGAAGAAGACGGAGCCAGCGCTGCCGCGCTCCACCGCAGATCCGGCCGCGGGGAAGAAGAAGACGTTGCTCCCGCCGTCGACGTCGCCGCGGCGTCCTCGTGCTGCCCAGATCTGGATAACCCTGAGGTAGGCCGCGCGCCGCGCGTGGAGGAAGATCCGCGCAGCATCGTCGTCAAGGAGCCGCCTCTGCTTCCCCGCCGCTCCGCCAAGTTGCCGCACCGGAAACTCTTGCCGAAGCACCCAGATCTGCGAAGGAGAAAGAGAAAACTGAGGGAAGAAGGGAAGGAGACGGCGAGGACTGACCGCGCTCCTTGGTGGTTCCATTGAGGGGAGGAGGCACCACGGAGGAGCCCCACGACGGAGCCACGCGTGACCTCGTCGCTCGCGCGCTCCGGTGAGGGGTACCGCCATAGCTGCCGGCGAGGAGCTGCTTGAGCGCGATGAGAGGAAGCAGCCATGGAGGGAGGGAGAGGGTCAGCCACAGCACGTCGGAGGGGAAGAGAGAGGGGGCCCAGGGCGGCGTGGTGGGTCGCCGCCGCGGCGGCGAGTAGACTTCGACGGGGAGAAGACGAGTGGAGAGAGGTGCGACGCGGGGAGGGAGAGAGTGGAGAGAGGTGGGACAGATTAGGGTTGCGACTTGTTTATATACCAGGCAACGGCTCGGGCCGAGCGGGCCGAGAAATGGGCCTGTCCGCCACTATTTAGTTTACGATGTCATTGTGCCCGCCACTGCTACGCGTTTTTAGTTGCGCATGACGCTGATGTCACATTGCCCGCCACTAATAAGTGCTTCATGTACTATAGTTTTGCTGATGTCATCATGTTCGCCACTGCTAGCTGCTACAGTAACTGACACCAGGCTAGCAGTGACGCATCACTAGGTGTCCGCCACATACTGTAAAATTTGAAGTGTCATATTAGGCTTTTTTTGTACTAGTGTTAGGAGATGAACAAATCGAATCAAGCTTGCAATCTCGTCGCGGAAGCGGACATTGCCCTCAAAACAGGAAGGCCTCGGCGGGCCTCCCCTACGCCTCCGGCGACGACACCGAACGCTTCGCCGTGCTGCACGCATCCGCGTTGACGCCACACTGGCCGATGCGTGGGTGGGGAAGCAGTTGCTGGTGAGGCTGGGGAAGGCTGTGGCAGGAAGCGGTGGTGGTGGTGGGCAAGCTGGACGCGCTCGCCTCGCCGTCATGAAAGAGTCGGGCATATTCTTCATCACCCATGGTATCTTCCTCTAGATCTATGGCTGATCTGGAGGAGGACTGGGAGGAGGAAGCCCAAAATCTCTGCTGACATTGGTGGAGGTGGAGGAGGATTTGTTGGCTCGGTAAATCTGGGAGATTTGGCGGATGGTTCTTCGCTAGTAGGCATAGAAGAGGAAGATCTGGATTCACCGGGTGAACTGGGTGTTGAGCCATTTGGAGAACCTAGGGTTTGCACATCTCTTTTTGCCCATGGTAAAAGATGGAGGTGGGGTCTGGAGACTCTCATGGAATCTGTATTTACAGACGCGCAGGTGACTTTTCAGTTGCTCGAAAGGTCAAGAAGAAGTGTAGTTTCTAAGCGTTTTCTTGCGAAAGTGTGTGGTAAAGTAATGCTGTTGCAGGGATTCCGGCAGTCTGGCCCGGTCAACAGTGACAAAATATGACTAGTCAAGTCAAGCTCTTTTTAATATTGAGTATGAGGATAAGGAAGAAGCTGAGTCAAAAGCCTGTCAGAAACTGTTGAAGATTCTACAGAAAGATTCTCTTTGTGACGAAGAGAGGTCCGAAGTGGTGATGGGTGTTCGGAATTCCGAACTGGTGAGGACTTCTGAAGGCCACGTTACCGAAGACCCTGAGGTTTGAAGTTTGGTTTGAAGATGATCAGTTAGGAATATCTGGAGATTTGGGTTGATCGAAGAACATATCCCCTGTCATAAGTTCACCAAACGTCTATGAAATGATGTTGATTGGGTGAATATGCCAAGTGACATGTTCGGGGGCTTATGTCATAACCCTAATTTCTAGATATTCTGAAGGCTATTGAAGAAAGTCTCCGAAGACTTGTCTTGCACGGCAGAGATGAGAAGATATGTTCCGATCTCTTTACTATTGTAGGAAAGATGAATTGTAATCGCGCTAGGACTCTATAGGCGGTTTCTTAGACTATAAATATTCATGTACACCCCTAATGAGGAGGTAATCGACACTTTCCGCAACTATAGCGAGAAGGTTGTCATCATAATAGAGATCTACACTGGACGTAGGGTTTTTATCCTTTGGGAGGCCCGAACCATTATAAATCTCTGTGTGCTCCTAGATCGATCTCAATTCCCCACGTTGCTCCACGATCTAAATATCTGCCGAACACCCCGTTCCATCGGGCTACGACAAAGGAATCGTTAGCCCGCGTTAGCTCCTTGGGATGGACCAGCAGGGAAACAGTTAGTTGGATGGTGGACTAACAATTAGTCCATTTGTTAGTTCTCCTGTTTGGAGCTCTATGGACTATAAATTAGTCAGCTAGCAGGTAGACTATATGATCCAAACAGGCTCACATGATTTGTATAGATATTATAGATAGAAATGGAATAATTAACTCTGTTAGTCTTGAGACACGGTGCTGTGTGTTACCATGACTATCAATTTAATTGGATAATTGGAACCTTTAAGCAAGGATTGTAATAATGTGCTAATTAACCTTGAGACGCCATTTTGCGAATGTTGTGGTTACAAGCCCACAATAGTAGAAGGGGGATCCTCTAAGGGTCTACCACAAGTGAGGGACCTCTGGGAAGGACTAGGAAGGGACCAAACAAGAGCCAAGAGAGGTATGTAATTAAGAGCTGGTATTCAATGCCTTGTCTCGAGGGTGGTAGGGGGTATTTATAGGCTGATACACCCCTACAACCCTAGAATTACAAGTACCATATTTGCCCTTCCTCCAGGGCACTATGGTCATTTCCTTATTACAAGGTGGGATTCCCTAACCCTAGTGGGCCAGAGGCCAATGTACATGGGCCTACCCTATACTATATATCATCTTGGGCCTTAATGGGCTTCATGACAGGCCAGGCCTTTGGGCCAGGGGGAGGGGACACAGTGGGCCTCCCCCAATAGTTAGCCCCACACAGTCGAGATCCACCTTCGGTAGGGCCGAAACTGTGTCCATCCGGAGGTCCGCCCGTCGTCCCCTCTTTCGGCGCTCCGAAGGTCTGGTCTGCTTCGGTTGTGGAAGGGATACCTTCGTCATGTTGCCGAAGGTCGCGACTCCGAGGGGCGTGATTGCCGAAGGTGCCGTGGTCGCCGAAGGTAATCGCTGATGGCGCGGAGGTAGGTGCCGGCTACGGTTCGGTGCTCGCTGAAGGGGCACGGTCGCCGAAAGTTGTCGCTGATGGCGCGAAGGTAGCTGCCGCTACGGCGCCGTGATCGCCGAAGGGGCGCGGTCGCCGAAAGTTGTCGCTGATGGCGCGAAGGTAGCTGCCGGCTACGGCGCCGTGCTCGCGGAAGGGGCGCGATCGCCGAAAGTTGTCGCTGATGGCGCGAAGGTAGCTGCCGGCTACGGCGCCGTGCTCGCCGAAGGGCGCGATCGCCGAAAGTTGTCGCTGATGGCACGAAGGTAGCTGCCGGCTACGTGTTGAAGGTGTCTTTACTGGGACTGAATCGGCGCGAATCGCGATGCGACGCTGTTTCGCTTGACGGGACGCGTCTGCTTGCGTGGCGTGATCTGCGGCCGTTGATCCTTCAACGGACGGCCACGTCGATTCACCGGGGGCTATAAATTTACCGCCCGGCGCCTAGGGTTTTCGCCCCGCCACTCATTTCACTTTCAATTACACCGCGCCGCAGCCGCTCGGTTAGCTTGCTTCAGCGTTCTCGCTGCTTCCGCGCGCTTCGTTGCTTTAGCTCGGTGGTTCGAAGTAGTCGCCCTGGCTTCAGAGATGGCTCGGAAAGGGAAGACGAGCGCTTCGCAGCGCGTTCGCATCGACGACCGCTTCCCGGCGTCACCGTTCCTCGACCGGAGCACGATCGACGCGAAGGCGCTGGACGAGATGGCCGACGATGGGCTCCTGGATCGGAGTCGGGCCGAAGCGCCAAGGAGGGGGGAGACGACCCCTAGTCCGAAGGACAGGTACATCGTTCTGTACCGGCGGTTCTTCGAGGGCGGGTTTCGGATGCCGTGCTCCCCCTTCGTGGCCGAGGTGTTGGATCTCTTCGGCCTCGAGATTCAGCAGCTCACTGTCAACGCACTTGTGCGGCTGAGCGTCTTCGAGTGGGCGTTCTGGCTCGAAGGGTCGCGTCCGCACGCTGGGGCCTTCGCGGCGACGCATTAAGCGCACGCCGTGAAAAAGATCTTCAAGTTAGACGGGAAGGACGTCGTCGGCTCCATGGGAGTCATCTCCTTCGTCCCCCGCCCCGAGGCTGTCGTTCCGGCGAAGGCGTACAAGTTGCACTGGGGGCGCTGGACGACCGGGTGGTTTTACTACCGCGTGGAGGACGATTGCCCCCTTCGGTCCACGATGTCGGAGGTGCTGTTCCATCGGTACCCGATGGTTCAGTTGGACGGGACCGGCGAGTCCCGGGTGCAGTTGCTGGCGACGGTGGCGCGGAAGCTCTCGATGCGCGACCTCTGCGAGGAGTTCGTCGCGGCGGAGGTGTGGCCTTTGCTCCGTAACTGGGAGCAGAAGTTCGTTGTTGAAGTTCCGGGCGGAGACCCGGAGGTCCACTTGAAGCCTGAGAATTTTCCAGGTACGTTTGCTCCGGTGGACACTTTCCTTCGGTTGTTTGCCGTAACTTGATGACGTGGTTTGTGCAGCTAAGACGCTGAGGGAGGTGGAGGACGGCGCCGCTGAGATTCTCGGCCCCTTCCTTCCGGACGAGGCTTCGCGCCGGGCGAAGCTTGTTGGGGGTCCCCGCATCAATAGAGTGCTCTCCATCAAGTACCCGGAGCTCGAGCTGCCGGAGCGAGAGGTGCTCGTCGCTGTCCCTGCCAGCAGCGAAGGGGAAGATGAGGAGGCCGAGAGCGAAGCGCCCTTGGCTCCGGAGGCAATTGTCCCAGCAGGCTCGAAACGCGCTGCCGGGGGCGTCAGCAAGCTGGCGCCGAAGAGGCCTCGGCCCTCCGAAACGCGTGTCGAGATGTCCACCTCCCGTGCCGGGGCTTCGGCTGCCGAAGGGGACTTGGGCTACGGCACCGACTTGGAGGAGTCGGCTGACGACGCTGCCCGAGTGGCGATTGCCGCCGCGGCGGCTCAACGCTCGGCCAAGGTGGTGAGTCTTGACTCCGACGATGAAGACGTCGGGTATTTTGGGATGCCTTCCTTCGCGGCAGACGTCGAGGGGACGATGGAGTCGGTCCTTCGGTCTCCCGGTATCATTTTCTCTTCCCATCACTCTTGCTTTGCTGGTTGTGGAAGTCCCACTAACTCTGTTGCTCTAGCGGAAGGCGTTCGCGTCGAAGCCTCCGAGGAAGAGCCTTCCGGAGGAGGGAAGGGGGTGGCCAGCCCGGAGCTCACTCATGGGCGGGGAAAAGGCTACTTCGGGAGGTCGCCCATCGAGCAGGCCGGGCCTTCGAAGACGTCGGACGCCCGTCTCGAGTGGAGCGACTTCCTGGATCGACCGGAGGCCGCCGAAGTCCTTCGAGGAGTCTATGACTTCAACGGGCTCGGTGAGCTGGAAGAAGCCATGGAAGAAGTTGCTCCGGAGGACGCTGCTTCGGCTCTCTCCGGGCTTGCGATCAAGGTTTGTTGTCCTTGTGTTTGGCTTCGAGTTACTATCTTGTAGCTTACTTGCTTTGCTTCGACAGGCCGCGGTGCTTGCCCGGCATCTGCAAGGGGCGCTCGAGAGCTTCGACATTGCGCGGCTCCGGGCGCGTGTCGAAGTCGCGGAGGCGGCCGCCGAGATCGCCAAGAAGAGCCAGAAGGCGGGCGGAGCAGGGTCGCGACGCTTTGGCATTGGAGCTGGAGAAGGCCTTGGCAGCGAACAAGACGGCTTCCGATGCCTTGGCGTCGGCGAAGGATGTCTCGAAGAAGGCATGGAAGGAGCTGGAGAGCTTGAAGATCTCCTTCGAGGCCGCGACCCACGCGAAGGAGGCCACCGAGAAGGAGTTGTCGGAGACTCAGGCGCTGCTGCACGCGGCCAAGGCGCAGAGAGACGAAGATGCTGCTGCAGCGTGGCAGGCGCTTGGGGACTTCAATAGCCTGCTGGAAGGCTTGGGCGTCGAGGTGCAGCCGATGAAGCATGCCGCCGATGACCTTGGTGGGAGCGTCGGGCGCCTTGTGCGCTCCGTGAAGTTGGCCTCCCGGGCCATGAAGGCTTTCGGTACCTTCTGCGCCGAGACCGCCTGGACTGCGGCCTTCGGTTCCCTCGTGCAGGTGGGCTGCACTCACCTTCCCGCTGCTGCTTCCACTTCGCCGCAGCTGGCGGAGATGGCGGCTGGGGATGGGGGCCGGTTTCGGGAGCTGGCCTCGAGGGTGCGGAACTTCGGGAACCAGCTCGGCCAAAACTTCTGGTTGCCGGTGGGTGAGAAACTGGCCCGCCAGTCTGCTCTCGCTGCTGCAGCGTCCCGAAAGTCGAAGCCCGGAAGCAGCGCCTCTGTTCCCGCTCCGGCTCCGGCTGCCGCTTCCTCTGTGCTGACGCCTCCATCGGGCGAGATCCCAGCCGGGGCCGGGAGCGCTAGCACCTTAGTGGGTAGCGGGGGTGGAGGCTCGGTGGCGGCCCAGGGCAATGTCACGGAGGTTGACTCATCGGCCCAGCCTCCCCCCCAGGTGTGAGTTCTTCGCAGGCTTCGTGCCATACTTTGGTGTACATAGCTTGTACTAGGTGCCCCTCGGGCATTTTGAATGGAACTGTTCTTCGTGATGTTTATGCGTTTCTACTGCGACTTATAGGTTTCGAGCGAGGCCGAAGGCAATCACACTTTAGTGTGCCTTGACATCGTTCCGGAAAGCATTCTGATTCCGGCCGGGAGTCCTTCCTCTCCGGAGGGTCGCCCTTACTATGTTAAGGGCACGCAGTGGCGTCGTTGGCTTCGGCGTAACCCGGGGGGATCCTTCAGGGACTTCTTTTGGGATTTGCGCCTTCGAAACGCATGGTTGATGGCGCAGGTACCGAGGGTCCCTTCCGAGGCTTTGCTTCAAAGGCGAGTTCGTCGCGAAGCGCATTGTTTGGACTTGGCGCTGAACCCTCCTCTTCTTGTTGCTCCGAAGGTAGAGGTGGTTGACGTGTCTAGCGATGACGAAGATGCTGCCGCCGAGGTGGACTTGGAGCAATTGCAGGCCGATGTTGCTTCTGCATTGACTCCGGCAGACTTCGCTTCGCTCCGGCGCACACTGGCGCGAGCCCGGGAGGAGATAGCTAGGGCCGAAGCGTCATTAGGGATGCGCTCCGGGAGTGGGCTGTAAGGGGGGCCTTCGGGCCCCGTGTCGAAGTGCCGGTTATCCGGTATTGTAATCCATGTCGAGCCGTTCAGCTCGACGTATGTTGAAATGGAAGCTCTTTCGGGCGTGTGATAAAACTTGTTCGTCGAGGGTAGCCTCGATGGGACTCCATCGCTACATTTTCGGTGTTGAAGTCGCTCGTTTCGAGCGTCGTCCCCCCCTTCGACGTCGGGAGTGGAACGAGACTTGGAAGTCGGGAATTGTCTCGAAGGTATTCCGTCGCTCTACTTTCGGCGAGGAAGTAAGCTCGTTTCGAGCGTCGTCCCCCCCGTTGCTCGTCGGGAGTAGAACGAGAATTCGTTGAAGTCGAGGGTAGCCTCGAAGATGTTTCGTCGCTCTGCTTTCGGTGAGGAAGTGAGCTCGTTTCGAGCGTCGTCCCCCCCGTTGCTCGTCGGGAGTAGAACGAGAATTCGTTGAAGTCGAGGGTAGCCTCGAAAATGTTCCGTCGCTCTGCTTTCGGCGAGGAAGTGAGCTCGTTTCGAGCGTCGTCCCCCCCCCCCCCCCCGGTTGCTCGTCGGGAGTAGAACGAGAATTCGTTGAAGTCGAGGGTAGCCTCGAAAATGTTCCGTCGCTCTGCTTTCGGCGAGGAAGTGAGCTCGTTTCGAGCGTCGTCCCCCCCGTTGCTCGTCGGGAGTAGAACGAGAATTCGTTGAAGTCGAGGGTAGCCTCGAAAATGTTCCGTCGCTCTGCTTTCGGCGAGGAAGTGAGCTCGTTTCGAGCGTCGTCCCCCCCGTTGCTCATCGGGAGTAGAACGAGAATTCGTTGAAGTCGAGGGTAGCCTCGAAAATGTTCCGTCGCTCTGCTTTCGGCGAGGAAGTAAAGCTCGTTTCGAGCGTCGTCCCCCCGTTGCTCGTCGGGAGTAGAACGAGAATTCGTTGAAGTCGAGGGTAGCCTCGAAAATGTTCCGTCGCTCTGCTTTCGGCGAGGAAGTGAGCTCGTTTCGAGCGTCGTCCCCTCCTTTGCTCGTCGGGAGTAGAATGAGAATTCGTTGAAGTCGAGGGTAGCCTCGAAAATGTTCCGTCGCTCTGCTTTCGGCGAGGAAGTGAGCTCGTTTCGAGCGTCGTCCCCCCCTTTGCTCGTCGGGAGTAGAACGAGAATTCGTTGAAGTCGAGGGTAGCCTCGAAAATGTTCCGTCGCTCTGCTTTCGGCGAGGAAGTGAGCTCGTTTCGAGCGTCGTCCCCCCCGTTGCTCGTCGGGAGTGGGACGAAAGTTGTTAAGTCGGAGGCGTCCCCCATTGACTTAGTTTAGTTTCGTGCACGTTCTGCAGGATCTTTAACGAATGCCCCACCCTCGACTATTACCGGTGGAAGTTCCGGTTTATTGCGTCGGCATCGATTTCCCCTTAGGGTTCGGAATCTAGGACTTATGTGTGCCTAGCTTCAGCCTCTTCCGGCGTTTGCCTCCGGCTCCCGGCTGGATTTCTTGTAATTGGGCACCGAAAGAGGATTTCTCATTTTATTCATTGGTACCGGTTACATGGCCCCTTGGGGAATGCAGCTAAGGGGATCATCGTCGCCCTACTGCCGAAAGGAAGAAGAACACACCGAAGCAAGATAAAGGTAATTTGTAGCGCGCAGGCTACACGGCTTCGAAGGCCGGCGGATGCTAAGTCCTTAGACATAGTATCGGCGGAGGGCATCGGCGTTCCATGTCCTCGGAACTGGTGTTCCGTCGAGCTCCATCAGATGAAATGCCTCCGGGCGAATTGAGTTGTAGATGATGAAGGGCCCTTCCCACTTGCTGTTAAGCTTGCCGACAGATGTCAGGTGAATGTTTTGCTTGAGGACGAGGTCGCCCGGAATGAAGTGTCGGGGGTTGACCCTTTGATTGTACGAGTTCTCCACCGAAGCCATGTACCGCTTCAGGTTGGCGACTGCTTGGAGTCTTGTTTCTTCGAGGAGGTCCTTGGACACGTCCTCGTCGTTGGCGGGTGGCAAAGTAGTGCGAAGTGATCGGTTTTGTACTTCCTCCGGGGTGACTGCTTCGGTGCCGAAGAGGAGGCGGAAAGGCGAGAAGCCTGTCGGCCTTGACTTAGTCGTGCGCAGCGACCACAGCACATTGGGCAGTTGTTCGGCCCACTTGCCCTTCGGCAGGCCGAGGAGGCATTTTTTGATGCCATCGAAGACAGTGCCATTGGCTTTCTCCACTGCTCCGTTGGCTCGCGGATGGGTGACGGAGACGAAGCACTCCCGAACGCCGATGGAGAGGCAGTATTCTTTGAAGAGGCGGGACTCGAACTGGGAGCCATTGTCGACGGTGATGTGCATCGGCACCCCGAAGCGGCAGATGATGTTCTTCCAGAAGAACTTGCGGACGGACCGCGCCGTGATGTTGGCGAGGGGCTCGGCTTCGATCCACTTGGAGAAGTACTCGTAGCCCACCACCGCCCATTTGAGGTTGCCGGGAGCGGTGGGAAGGGGGCCGACGATGTCGATGCCCCATCGGGCAAGAGGCCAGACCGGAGGGATTGGCTGGAGCGGGGTGGCTGGGCGATGAGATTGTCTTCCCATCCACTGGGAGCTGGGACAGGTGCGGACGAGCTCTTCGGCGTCGCGGGCTGCAGTAGGCCAGTAGAAACCTTGCCGGAATGCCTTGGCGACGAGGGCCCGGGGTGCGAGGTGCGATGAGCACAGCCCCTCGTGGATGTCCCGGAGGAGCGCTTTGCCTTCGTCGAACGAAAGGCAGCGCAAGAGTGGCTCCGAAACACCCTTCTTGTACAGGACGTCGTTGAAGATGATGTAGCTTCGGGTGCGCAGCTTGACCCTTTTCTCTTCGACCGGATCGTCGGCGCAGTATCGCCCTTCGAGCTGTGCTCGAATCGGAGCGCGCCAGTCTTCACCGCTCAGAATCATGACCGATCCCGGCTTCTTCGGAGCGAAGGATGCTTCCGATAACACCTCGTGGAAGGCGTCGGGAGGTATCGGGACCTGATTTGCCGCTGCCTTAGCCAGATCGGCCTCCTGATTGTGTACCCTCGAGATACTCTTCACGTCGAAGCCGGAGAAGTGTTTCTCCATGCTCCGGACGACTTTGAGGTAGCTTGCCATCTCTGGGGCTCGGGCCATGTACTCCTTCGAGACTTGCTCGGCGATGAGCTGGGAGTCGGTGTAGACGGTGACCCTCCGGGCTCCGAGGGCTCGAAGCTGGCGGAGCCCGAGGAGAACGCCCTCGTACTCTGCTGCGTTGTTTGTTGTTGGAAATGCGAGCGAAGCCGAGTACCGGAGCTTCTGGTTGCTCGGCGAAGTGATGACGGCAGCACATCCTGCCCCGGAGGAGCCCCAAGCCCCATCGACATGTACTGTCCAGAGCGGCTCTTGGGGCATCGTCTCCGGGATCGGAGCGGGTGTCCACTCGGCGATGAAGTCGGCGATGATACCGGACTTGAGGCTTTACGAGCCACGAACTTGATGTCGAAGGCTGCTAGCTCAATGGCCCACTTGGCCATGGTGTCGTACGCGTTCCTGTTGCCGAGGACGTCCTTCAGTGGGAACGAGGTGGGCACCGTGATCTCGTGGCCTTCGAAGTACCGGCGCAGCTTTCGTGATGCCATCAGCACAGCGAGAGCCAGCTTGGTGACGACATTGTAGTTGAGGCGAGCTCCGGAGAGGGCTTCCGACAAGTAGTATATGGGCTGCTGCACCAGCTTGTCGCCGACGAGGACTTCATGCACGAGGACCGCGCTGATTGCTGCCGGAGCGGCCGACACGTACAGTAGAAGTGGCGCCTTCGACGGCGGCGGGCGAAGCGTGGTCGCCTTGACCAGGTAGGACTTGATCTCTTCGAATGCTTTATCTTGCTCGTCCCCCCAACGCATCGGGCCGGAGCCCCGAGGGCAATGGTAGAAGGGGAGGCACTTTTCTGCCGCGCGGGAAATGAACCTCCCGAGAGCAGCGAGTCTGCCGGTGAAGCGTTGTAGCTCCTTGGTGGTCTTGGGCGGCTCCATGTCGGTGGTGGCCTTGATCTTCTCCGGGTTCGGGTCGATGCCGCGCTTGGAGACGAGGAAGCCGAGGAGTTTGCCGGCACGCACGCCGAAGGTGCATTTCGCCGGGTTCAGCTTGAAACCCACCTTGCGCAGGTTCGCGAAGGTTTCGACCAAGTCGCCAAGGTGGCCGGCGTCGGAGGTGCTTTTGATGACGACGTCGTCGATGTATGCGGCGGCGTTTCGGTTGAGCTGGTCCCCGAGGGTCTTTTGTATTGCCCTGGAGAAGGTTGCTCCGGCGTTCTTGAGGCCGAAGGGCATGCGGACGTAGCAGTAGGTCCCATCGTCTGTCTTGAACGCCGTCTTCTCTTCGTCTTCGGGGGCCATCCATATTTGGTGGTGCCCGGAGTAAGCGTCGAGGAAGCTCATGAGCTCGCACCCGGCCGTGGAGTCAACTAGCTCATCGATGCGGGCCAGGGGGAAGTCGTCTTTCGGGCATGCCTTGTTGAGGGTGGTGTAGTCGATACACATCCTCCACTGGCCGTTGTGTTTCTTGACGAGGACCGGGTTCGCGAGCCAGGTGGACTTGTTCACCTCCTGGATGACTTGAGCATCCTTGAGTTTCTGGATCTCCGCCCGAAGCGCCACTTTCTTCTCCTCCGACCACTCCCTCTTCCTTTGCTTGATGGGAGTGACCTTCGGGTCGATGTCGAGCTTGTGTTCGATGATGCTGCGGTCTACTCCGGAGAGCTCGCTGGTTGACCAAGCGAAGACGTCTTTGTTGTTCCGGAGGAGGTCGATGATGCTTGCTTCCAGTTCCGGCGGGAGCCCCTCGCCGATGAGGACGGCTTGGTCGGGGCGGTCAGGAGACAAGACCACGCTCTTGACTTCGCCGTCGACGCGCGCCTTCGGAGTTCCGGCCGGAGGTGTCGGTGTAGCAGCTTCGACCGTCTCAGGCTTCGGCTCGTGTCGGAGCGGGTGCACTTGCTTCTGGCCGGGTGTTTGGCCGTGCTCGATGCGGCGGGCGGCGAGTTGGTCACCGTAAACAGTGATGACGCCGTTCGGAGCCGGAATCTTCATGCAGAGGTAGCCGTGGTGGGTGACTGCGTTGAAGGCATTGATGAGCCCCCTGCCGAAGATGGCGTTGTAGGCGTAGGGCATGTCGACGACGTCGAAGGAGATCAACTCGGTGCGGTGTCCCGCGGGCCCGGAGAAGGAGACTGCGATCTTCACGCTCCCGAGGGCGTGGATTGGCTCTCCCCCGAAGCCGACGAGGGGGCTGTCGGAGGCCCGTAGTTCAGATCGGGGGATGCCCAGTTGGTTGAAGGCGTCGATAAAGATGACATCAGCAGAGCTGCCGCCATCAATAAGCACGCGACGGACCTCTGTCCCGCGCATGTTGGCGTTGATCACGAAGGCGTCCTTGTGCGGGTACTCCATCGGGCGAAGGTCGGCCTGAGTGAAGGTGATCGGTACGTGCGACCAGCGGCATTGGGCCAATGGCGGGTGGGCGGCCACGTGGTTGACCCTTCGCACGGAGTCGCGACGCTGCCTCTTCGAGGCGTATGGCTGACTGGAGCCCCCGGTGATAGCCAGGATGACGTTGTGGCCGGTTGGATGATGTTCCGGAGGCGGGGGCAATGCCTCGCCCGCTCCGGAAGCCCCATGTATGACGTTGACTCCTCGCGCGGCGTCGGCGTCGCGGCGCTCTCTCGCCTCACGCAACGCGGCGATTTCGGGGCACTGCTTCGACGTGTGGCCCTGATTGACGCCGTGCACCTTGCAGTATGGGTCGCGAGAGCCTCGGTTGTTGTGCCGGCGACCGTTGTCGGAGTGCCGCGAGTTGTTTCGGGAGCCACCGGAACGATTGTCCGTCCTCTGCGGGCTCCGGCTTCGGGAGTTGTCGATGTTGCGGACCTCTCGGCGTTGGGAGCGGTGGCCTCGGCGATCATCCGGGGGGTCGTCGCTTCGGTCGCTGTGACGTTTCCCCCGTCGTTCTTCTTTTGGCTTGCTCGCGCCTCCTTCTCGCGCCGGAAGTCTTCGTCGGCACGTGCATGTGCTTCCAGGATTTGCAACAGGTGAGTGCAGGTCTTCGGCTCGGTCCTTCGGATCTCGGACCGTGCTGGGCATAGGCTCATGCCCTTGGTCACCGCTTCGATGATGATTGAGTCTGGTACTCCTTCGACCTGGCACTTCAGATGAATGAAGCGCCGGGTGTAGTCTTGCAATGACTCGCCGTCCTTCTGCTTGCACGCCTGAAGGTCGGCCGCCGTGACCTTCGCGGCGTAGTTACCCTGGCAGTAGATTTGGAGCTGGTCCCGAAGCTGCTCCCACGAGTAGATGCTGTTCGCCGGCAGCTTAGTGTACCATGTCTTGGCGATCCCGCTCGAAGCGAGGACGAAGGCCTTAGCCTTGATGTCGTCGTCGCCGCCTGCTGACTCGATGGCGGTTTCGTAGCTGATGAAGAACTCGCGGGGGTCGGAGGTGCCGTCGAAGGTTGGCAACTTCGCCGAGATGAACTTCCGGGGCCATGCCACCGATTGTAAGCGCGCGGAGAGCGGTTGGTTTGTGTCGGAGGAACTTGCATGACGCTTGCTTCCACTGGAGTGGGTGTGCCTCTCGTCACGCTCTTGGCGGTGTTCCGGCGTCTCGGCCTCCTGGCGACAGGTGCGTCGCAGGGTGTTCAGCTGCGCTTGGAGGTGAACTTGCTGTCGACGCGCGGCTTCGGCTCGAAGGCGATACGTGGCTTCGTCTCGATCGAAGTTCTCGAGGGCGCGCTGCCTCAGCAGCCGTTCGTCAGCTTCGCGAGCTTCGCGGTTGTACGCCTCCTGGAGCTCCGCCAGACGCTGCTCCTCGGCTACGGCTTCGGCGAGCCCCCTCTGGCTCCGCGCTTCGGCTTCGGCGTTCCTTCGAGGTGGTTCCATTGTTTCGTCGCGGCGTTCGACTTCGCCCGTGTCGATGTTCTCTTCTTCGTCGTCGGAGGAGCCTTCGGCCACTTCCTCCACTGTTGGAAGGTCGACGTTGGTTGTGTTATTGTTGGCCTCCGAAGGTGGTACCACCGAGGTCGATGCCGAAGGAAGTGTTGATGCCGATGGAAGTGTCGAGCCGCTGGGGAAGGTGCGGATTATCGTCAGCGGGTCAACGCCTTCGTCCGAAGCCGCGGACCTGGTCTTCCGGGTACCTCCTGCCGGAAGGTCAGTTTTTGATTTTTCAGCCCTCTTAGTCATCTCGTCGTGGCTTCTTGTTCGATCCCCACGGACGGCGCCAACTGTTGTGGTTACAAGCCCACAATAGTAGAAGGGGGATCCTCTAAGGGTCTACCACAAGTGAGGGACCCCTGAGAAGGACTAGGAAGGGACCAAACAAGAGCCAAGAGAGGTATGTAATTAAGAGCTGGTATTCAATGCCTTGTCTTGAGGTTGGTAGGGGGTATTTATAGGCTGATACACTCCTACAACCCTAGAATTACAAGTACCATATTGCCCTTCCTCCAGGGCACTATGGTCATTTCCTTATTACAAGGTGGGATTCCCTAACCCTAGTGGGCCAGAGGCCAATGTACATGGGCCTACCCTATACTATATATCATCTTGGGCCTTAATGGGCTTCATGGCAGGCCAGGCCTTTGGGCCAGGGGGAGGGGACATAGTGGGCCTCCCCCAACAGCGAACTTAGAGCAACTCCAAGAGTCTAGCCAATTCTCACTCTTTATATTCCTATTTAGCTATCTATTTAGCTAACATTCTCCTTCTATATTGTGATACACTACAACAGACTAGCCAAAACATATCTTCGTATACCTGACACGTGGAACCTCTCCTTTGGATCATTCTTTTTTCACCCAGCCCTATCCTAACCCCCTTCCTTTCCCTTTCTGCAGGTGGGCCGGGCCAAGGCAACAAGGCCAACCGGCGACCACTGGCTGCCGGCGGCGGGTACGGCAGCCGATGAGGCCGGCACCACCGCGAATAGGAGGAGAGTGCGAACTCGGTGGGGTCCTCGGTATGCGCGGGTGAGCGGCGAAGGTAGTGGCGCGGCGTGGGGAATAGCGGCGGCGGCCATGGCCTTTGGCGAGGAGCTGCGGCGGGGGACGCATCGTACTCGCCTGGGCGAGCCCAGAACGAACGGCGGTTCGTCTTCAACCTCACAATGTCGCATGGCATCACATCGCGCCGCGCCTCGCCTCGGCCTCACTCGCCGCGCCCCAAGCTGCAGTGCCACGCTCGCACCCCGCATGCCGTAGTGCCCAGCGGAGCCCCATGCCATTGCACCCCGCAGAACAAATCGGAGAAGCATTATAATAAATGGGGAAAACAATTGGAAGAATTCGAAAAATGCCTAGAACAAATGAGAAAAACAGACGGAACAATCCGTTGAAGCGCCTGGAACAATTCGATAAAACAGCTGGAACAATTCGTTGAGTCGCCTGGAACATTTAGAAAAGGGACTGGAACAACTCGAAAATCTGGCTCAACGGCGGCTGGGCCAACAGAGGTCATGAGCTATTTCTTCTCGCCGCCGGAGTTCCGTTTGCAGCGAAAAGGTGGTCGGCGAGATTGGCAGCGAATGGATGGAGCACGTGATTTGTTGCTTCGCCTGGAAGGACCAGACCGGATGAGGCGCGAAGGGGTGGGCGCTGTGGAGGGACGGCGGTGGCGCGGGAGCTCCTCGGCGACCTGCTCTGCTTCCACCTCCAACCCAGCCCAGAGCTCCTCCGGCCAACTCCAGCGCCGTCGCCGTTGTCGATTTGGCCCCGCCGCCGCCGCCTCCAGCTCCACCGCCACCCCGAGTCGGCCCCGCCGCCTCCTCCAGTGCCGCGCGGGAGAACAAGCTGGGCCCACGGGACGAGGGGATCGCGAGCAGAGGGTACTCGCGAAAAATGGCCATAGGAGTGGGCTGGATACCGAGCTAGATAGCCAGCGGAGGATTTTGGAGAGACTGTTGGATTTAATTTTTACCTTAGATTTGTTATTTTTAGCTAGTCAACTTGTTTTACAGAGGCTTTTGGAGATGCTCTTAAGACCGGATACGTTGTATTGTAATCATAGGTACTATCTAGCCATTATCTGTTGCAATATCCGAAAATGGCTTATTTTTCTGTATTTACCAAACAATAATATATATAATCCATCAGCACTTCGACATTAGCAAGTTGTTAATGACATGGATCGCCCCCTTTACAAAAAGAAGACAACTTGGTTTGTCACAACATGTGAATAACAATTTTCTTTTTTGTGAAAGACAGTACAGACGCATACACTCACAAAACATGAACGAGTACCCACCCATATAAACACACGCACGCAACCCTTACCCCTGTATAACAATTAATGCAAGGTCAGGGCGTGTCATGTTCAGTGTAACATTCCATTTTTCAAGTTTTACAGCAATAATTTGATTAATAGTTACTCAAACTATACGTAACAAAAATATTTTTATTGAAGAATATTCCTCTGATATCACACTTAATGCTTCTTTTGGAATGCAGGAATGTAGTATCACAGGAATCATACAAGAATTCCATAGAAAAATGTGCAATTTCACTAGAAAAATGATGGATTCAGGGAAACTTCCCACAATCCCAAGAGGGCCTAACCCTGTAGATAATATGATGTACTACATATGGTTACATGTATAGAGGAGTGTGCATTCATCCTGTAATTTTTTCTTTCCTTTTGTATCCGATGAATATTTATGCGGAGTCCACATCCTAAATTCACAGAAAAATTATATTTTGAATATTGAAGTCAACGAATCAATATTTGAAAAAAAAATAAAAGCCTGTGCACTGATGAATGATAATAATATTTGTAAATCAATATATACTCATCCAAGGTCCACTGGTAATGAATACTGTTAATTTATTGTATCGTTGTTTGCAGAGATATGATTGCTTTCTTACATTCCCCACACATCGTCGTTTCCTGTACAGTCACACGTATCGCTTCATGTACTCGTCCATGCGTCTGTACTGAACCTGTGGGTACAATCGTGTAGCGTCTGCTCCTTCCTCCCCAATGTCAAAGTTTGTCAAGCATCCTTCGTAGAAAATGTGATAGAAATGCCCCACTCCGACTTGATGGCCTAAGTCCGTACCTAAGATATGTGCAAATGAATATTAACCGGCAAGGATGTATGAGATAAGATTTTAATCGTGGCTTACGTGCAAAAAAGGAAACAGATCGCATAAGTTGCATAATATATACATCTCGAAAACCTTGATATTGACAGTTACCTTTCATTGAAGCCAAGAACAGATCTGCAGGAACATGGATTTTCTCAAGAACTTTTCCGGAGAGCTTTTCCCATTTCGTGATCACCTCATTTTGGGTGAGGATGTTGTCTTGTGGTCTTATGTATATTGTCTTGTTCAAGGTGCGAGGATCATCAATGGACTTGATTGTATACGTTGCCACATCATCTTCATCCACGAATATCACTGCATTGTAGTAGTATCTAACTTAAGCAGTTTATATATTTTTTTTGGATTTGGGCAGTTTGCACTTTTACATTCTGCTGACCTATGCAATTTTATTACCAGAAGTAAACATATTTTGGCAGGCCCTTGCTTTGGAAAGGAAAAAACCTGAACAGGTTGCCCTCGTAGATATGATTACTTCTTAAAAGAATAAACACCAAACACTCTGATTCCATCGTCACTGAATCTGGATCTTAATAACAGGTCCCAAAGAAACTACTGAAAGAGAGAATCGCTAATGTTGTTTACCTTTGACATTACCATCCCCATATATGTTAACTTTTTCTTTCGGTGGCAGAAGAGTTCCCATTTGACCGAGGTTAGCACAAAATTTAGCAGCAAAGCAGTTGGCAGAAACGTAGGTGTGGGGAATGTTGGCCTCTTCTATTGCCCTTCTCAGCTCCATCTTGTCATCAAACGTAACCCTTCCTGGTTCAAGAGCATGTTGCATTCTTGCTGGGTCCATCCCGAACTCGGAGGGTATGAAACGCTGCATAGCATATAAGGTTATTAACTGCACAACTCTACTTTCCTTCTTCTAGTTCGATCCATGCATGTTAAGGATAAGGATCGGCGCTGATGCATAATGGCAAACTAGTTTTCTTTTGGTGTGCAGGAAAGAAAGTTGGACACAATGACAAACAGGTTGACGCCTTGTAGCTTCACAGAGTTGCTTTTAATTACCAGTAATGACGAAGTATGCAAACAATCTGGTTGCCTATGTTTTAACGATATTGGGAGGTCTCACCGAGTATAAAGACATCATTCGAAGCATTTTACTTTTTCTATTGTGTAGCTTGCAATTCAAAAAGTCAAATGGATGAATTCGAACTTTATAAATATTTTCTGTTCCGGGTAAAATAAAAGACCATCACAAAAAAGGTTTAAATTTGTTGGCACCCTACTATATATTGTTATTTAAGCAAAGGCCACTAATTCCTCATTTAGTTATTTAGGTGAGCACTTTTACGGTAGACTGTCAGTGGCCAGAAGGTATCATTGATGAAATCTGACCATCCATTTGTATATATAAAACACTGTATTTTGTCTCTAAAACCATATTTTGTCTCGAGTTTCAACACAAAAGGCTTGTAGGGACATTCTTTAGGTCTTTTTGAGACAATTTATATTGTCTTTACAAAGTCGTAGATGCATTTTGCCAAGTGTCACATAGGTATCGCTACGTCCAGTGTCTCTATCAATGATACGACACTTTGACAAATGCCTTTACTTTTAATGAGACAATTGGTAGACATAATATTATGTCTTGACAACATGGCTGGACTAAAAATTAATTGTAAAAATGCTCTCATTGTTTGTCATGACTTGTACTTGAACCTAAGACCTCAATAGAGGCGTTCTTCTTTCATCTCTACTAGCCAACTCAACCTCACATCACAACTTACGTATTGTTCAATTGTTTTAACTAGTATACAATATGTGCCTCAATCTTCAAATAGGGTCTCTAGAGTACCAAATATATGACTCAAATAGTGACTATATGAGTTAAGTCAATTAGAAAGTGTCTAAAAAATGACTCTACAAATTTTGTATTAGCGTTTTACAAAATGTCTCTAGAGAATATCTTTACGATAAAAAGTGTCACAAACATTGTCTCAATTTGAGACAACTTCTAAAGTGCCATAGAAAATGTCTTTATGATCTTGAGTCATATTAGTTGAGACAAATAGGACACTACACGATTGTTTTGTTGTAGTGTTTACCTAACGATACGATACTCACGATACCTTGACATATACCTATGGTATGATATCGTAATTAATATCGTGACCATCGGGTAGATAAAAAAAGATAATTAATTTGTCAGCAGATACTGGAACAACAGCGTGCGGTTTGTCTTTTCTTGTTCATGGGTACTGTAGCATCCCATCTAAGCCCTCCCTTTTCTATCGGATGGTGCAAAATCAACCACGTTAGGGCACTGTCTAGCTTCTCTGAATTTAAGGAGTCAATTCAGAGGACCTGAAGATTTATGCATCTTGAGTGACATTAGAAAAATGGCAAATAGGATGTGTCGTCGCTCGAATAATCGAGAGAACGGCAAATATTTGGTTCGGGGAACAACGATCAATCGAGGAATCAATCTAGGGCACGCGAAGAGTTTTTATACTGGTTCGGGCCTCCCGAAGGATAATAACCCTACGTCCAGTGTATGTCGTGTTGAATATGGTGGTGTGTATGATGTATGATATGATGTCCTCTCATCGGAGGGTTACATGTATATTTATAGTCCTGTTACCGCCTCTAGGAGTTCTTGCCTTGTTCTACAAGACTTCCGATCTGTAGTAACAGATTCGGAGTCTATCTACAAGTTTCCCTTCGTGCGATACAAGTCTTCGGAAATTACCAAACTAAGTCTTCGGGAATATCTGAAAATATAGGTTACGACATAAGCCCCCGAACATGTCTCTTGGCTGATTCGTCTTTGATACGAAGAGGTCTTCATCTTCATGCGAACTTCTGACAAGGGATATGTTCTGTACTGAGCACACATACTTCAGATATTCTCGTCTCCAACTTTTGAGCCATCGGAACAACCAATTGAACCAAGTCTTCGGAACAGCTAACTGAACCGAGCCTTCGGAATAGCTAACTGAACCGAGCCTTCAGAATAACTGTCTGAGCCAGGTCTTCGGAACAACTGAACGAACCGGGTCATCGGGACAACTGTGCCGAGTGATCGGAACACCAGGTCTTTAAGAGAACCGTCAATCCAGGGAATTTGGAGAAAACAATAAATAATTCTCATCCCTATCCCTTTTTCTTGGTCCAGCCATGGCGTTGAATCCGCTTCAGAGTTGAAAAGACTTTGACGCGACCCTTCAGCTCTTTGTCTTTATTCTCCAAACCAGGCCCACCAAGGTTTCCTCTGGATTCACCGCATCGCCGCACGGTTCCCCAGGAAGAAATATAAAAAATCCACTTTGCACTTGACCTTTCGGTTTCCAAAAGGCCACCTTTTGGCTATAAATGATGGAGCGGCGGAGCCCCCAAGTATCACTTTCGCATCCACCAGCCACCATGGGAAAGAAAAGACCTACCACTCCACAGTTCATGAAGTGGTTCGACGACGAGCTCGCCGGCGGGTCGGGATCCTCCTCCGCGCATCCCGCTGGCGCTCCACCGCCGGTAGCTGCTGCTCCTCCTCCACTCTCCGCGGAGGATTACGGACTCCCTCCTCCAAGTCCCCCTCCAGATCCATCTCAGGTCGTAGACCTAGAGGCGGACACTGCGGGAGATGAAGAGTTCGCGCGCCGCCTCCACGTCGCCCTGAACAAGGGGCCACGCGGGATTCCAGCGGACGCCAAACCCATCCTCCTCGACGACTCCGACGACGACGATGACGACGACGACGACAACGACGATGACAACGACGACGAGCCGGCCAAGAAGAAGGCCATGGTCCTGTACAACCCTGGCTGGGCTCCCTGGACGAGCGCTCAAGCCGGGTCCAGTCAAGCGGGTGGCTCCATTCCTGTCGCCGCAGAAGATCCTCTCCTTCCTATCGGGGTCATCAACCTGGTCATGGCATTGAACGAGGGTTCTACCCTCTCCACCACCGAGGCGCCCCTCCCGCTTATCACTCTAAGTGAGGGCGGCGTAGGTGCAGGCTCTGCTGCTGCTGCCGCCGAAGCCTCCTCTCCCCTCATCACATATGAGGAGGACGAGGTTGATGCTGATGCTGCTGTTGCAGTCCCTGAGGACGCTGATGATCAGCGGAACTAGGGATAAGGGGATGGCTATCATGCCATTCTCTTTGCAGTAGCCTAGGTTTTCTTATTTTTTCTTCTTCTCCTGTTTTATTCTTCTGTCAAGCAGGACGGAGTGTAGAGCTTAGATAGTTTTCTGCATGTCTTGCTTGTAATATATTTTGGCTACCTCACGGTAGGCCTTCTTGAGGTCGTCCTGGGACGTATCCTTGGGCACATCAAGGGCTGCCTTCAATCCAAGATTATAATTTGTGAATGATATTGCATCTGTGATGTTGACTTCTCCTTTGTCTTGACAATATGCCTTGCATGAGTCTTCGAGATAACTGAATTTAGCTTCTCCGATGTGCCTTGATGAAACGAGTCTTCGCAGCAACTAACAGATCACTTGGCCGAGAACTCTTCGGGAGTACTACTCAACACATTTTTGACGCACCGAAGGCTCTTTCCGATCCGGATCATTAGTCAAACTTTTTTAATTATCTGGGCAACTGGTCCCAGAAAATATTCCAACTTCTTACCTCATATCCAGGTAGTTATCCTTCTAAAAACCGAGCACAGACCCAAACTCATTATTTTAATAAGAGCATCACCTCGGTATATTCCGCGCGTAACCCAAGGAAGAGAAATCCCGCATTTACGGGGAGGCGAACCGTCACGCCGGGTTTTACTTAAGCCCTTCACACCGTATTCTTTTTCCTCCATCCTCTAATCCGCACTCCTTTTCATTTCCTCAACCCTAAACATTTCTTATGGCCACCGCATCCTCGTCCGCCACAATCTCCAGCAATCCCAACGAAAATCAATCCTCCGACTCTCAAGACTCCAACATTTCCCTTACTCAGGCGCAGCAGAAGATGAAGAAGGGAGAAATCCCAAATCTGCAGGAGTACTGGAAGAAATCCACTCTCACCTTGGAATACTTGGACGAACTGGAGAGAAGGGGAATGATCTCGGCTTTCCTGACCCGGCGGAACAACGGCGACTACGACTATCATCATTGCAACACCACGGAGCTCCCGGTATTTGAAGCTCATCTCATGTGTGGTTTCAATCTTCCACCTTCTAAATTTCTTGAACAGATTTGTAGATTCTACCATATAGAGCTTATTCAACTCAAACCCAATGCTGTGATGATGCTTAGCATGTTTGCCATCTTGTGCGAATGTTGGTTGGGCGTAGCCCCCTGCTTGAATCGGTGGCGCCATTATCACCAGCCCCGGTACTACAAGGGTCAGATGATGGTCTTTTCAGTGGGCTTTGTAGTTAGGAACAAAAATGAATTCATCACGTACAAGTACAAGTCTTCTTGGAGCTCATATGACACCAAATATCTGATCTTGGACATGGGGAAGAAAAATACTGTAATCAAGCTTGACGGCTTGATGCCGAACCATGAAAAGTGGGACAAGGGTCTTCCGACCTATGTTCCTCGATTAAATAAGATGATAGCCAGGGTCAATGAGTTGATCAAATTGGGCTTGAGAGGAGAACATGTTGTGGAAGAGTTTATCCGAAGACGCATCTTCCCTCTTCAGAAGCGTGATCCGCTGGCTATGCATTACACAAGTCCTGGTGAACCTAATTGGTTACCAGTAGGAGGTAGATGTCCATTACTCATCAATATATCAGTATATACTTGATATTTGATTTCTGTTTGATAAGCCTGTCATCTTTTTCTCTCATTTGCAGCTGTTGAGCTCTCCGAAGACGATGTCTTCAAGAGAATATATGATATCATGGGTACTGGACCAAAAGATAAGCCTTCAACAGTATCTCTTCCTTATAGTGCAGAAAATCCACCTCCCAAGGTACGTTGGTCGTAGATCGCCTCGCTTTGCTTGAGGATATATTTTCCGCCATACTAATCTTGTATTCTGCAGAACCTTTATGAACCTGGCCCCGACGATGTCCAACCTGATGTTGATATAGTCATCGGGGATAGTGACGAAGAAGACAACGGCAATCAGGAGAAGGACATGACCGTTGCTGATGACGCTACCAGCTCTCTTGAGTGAAATGTGGCTGCTGTTGCCGCTGTCGAACAATCTGAGGCTCCCGGAGAAACTGAGAGAGTTGAACCGGCGGCCGATCCCACGTCCGGTAATATCCCGATGAGTACGAAACCTCCAATCTTCCTCCACCTGCTGTCGAGTCTTCGAAGCCCCCAGCTGGGACAAAAACTAAGGGTGCGTTTGGATGCACGAATCGTTTCAGATTCTAAGGAGAAACGGTTGGAGCTGCTCCAAACGGCGAAACGGCGAAACGTTTCGCGGTAGAATCGGGGCGAAGCGATTCGCGAATTTGGCTTGCGAGCCTGAAACGGCCAATATGGTGTTTCGCATGCTGGAACGGTTCGACCTTCTGCACCTCTTCCTCCATTTCTAAGAAAATTATGTCGGATTACCATCGGGCGTCGCAACTCCCCCTGTTCTCCGTTGCTATTATCGCTAGGGTTTAGCAGCTTTCGCTGCAACTACCCTCGCCTGCTCTTGCTAGGGTTTGGCCGTTGTTTCGTATTTTGACACCGGGGAATGAGGGAGGGCGCTAGTGGCGTTCCATTTTTCTTGTTTATGGGTGTGGGTGGCGTTCTATTTTGCTGTCTATAGAGCTTCAATATGTTGGCCATGGCGCTTCGTTTTGTTCTGTTGCAGTGAGCGAGAGGAAGAGGAAGATGAAGAAAGTGAATGGGCCAATGGGCCATTCGGTTGTACTGATTTTTTACGATGGGAATAGGCTAATGGGCCAAAAGAGTAGTAGGCCTGTTCAACTACTTTTGTATCTTTTCTTTAACTATTTCCTGTTGAACTAAGTGTATTTGTTAGTGCAATCTGTTAGTGCAATTGCCATCGACCATGAGAACTTGTTACAACAAATTAAAATATGACTAAGGGTATATGGGTCAATTCAATCATTATTCTCTTTTAGTGAATCTGAATCCAGAAAGCTAGCCAAACGGTTTCTGAAATGATTCTGTTTCAGGTTGTGAAACGTTTCTGGGTTGAAACTGAAACGTTTCTGATTCTTGGTGAATCTGGAGCTGTACCAAACGCACCCTAAGACAACGACCCGCAAGCGCTTCCGAACGGCTACTCCTGCAGCTCCAGCAATTCCAGCAGCTCCAGCAGCTTCAGTAACTCCAGCAATTGTTACCTCCGATGTCCCGGAACTGCCTCCAACTCGCGTCGCTAATCCTCGTACCGGTGATCAGGTACCCATCGAAATAGCTTTCGGCAGTCTCTTTAAAGGATTTTCCAAAATCTCTCAAGTCTTGTCTTCCCAGGCGACATCTGCTTCAAGCCCTGCTTCTAAGAGAAGACGCTTCCGCACCAAGAGAGATACTTCGTAAGTATTCTTGCTAAGTTCCATTACTGTTTGAAATATTCTCGTACGATCTTCTGATGCGTGACCATGCTATAGTGTTCCATCCTCTTCTGCTGAACCTGCTCCTGCCGCCAACCCTCCGACCTCAAATGTACAACCAGTGACTGAACAAGCCTTAGCTGTTTCCGCTTCTGCATTCAGAACAGTTGGGGAGAACTTAGTGTTCGACAAGCTGAGCCAGGAGGTAGTAGCTGCCAAGAAGTGGCATCTGCAGATTTGCAAGCGCCTCACTGACAGGATAAAACAGAAGGACAGAGAACTTGCTGCTCTTCAGAAGAAACTTTCTGACACTGAAGCTGCCTATGCCTCATCTGGGAAAGATGACAAAATTCGAGAGCTCGAAGCTGCTCTTATTGCTTTGAACAAGACCCACGATGAAGCAAAGGCATCTCATGCCAGGGAGATCATAGATATGAAACCTGAACATAAGGAGTACCTCAAGGATCTGCGTGTGGAGAGAGAGGCTTTATCGAAAACAGTGCAGGGTAATTCTTCCTGTCATATACTGTTTACTTTTTGCCTTTTGCATATCCCTGAAGTAATCTGATATTTTCTGTTGTAGACTTGAGCTCTAAAAATGAAGCCTTGAGTACTGAGAACACAGCAAAGACTCAAGTGATCCAAACTCTGAGGGGGAGGTGAAGAAACTGAAGAATGCAAACAAGATCCTGACTGCAGAGAAGGCCAAACTTGCTGACAAGGTAGCTGATAGTTTAGTCAATGGCTGTGCCTTTGCTTTGGCTGCTTTGAAGAACCGTCATCCTGAATTGGATGTGAAGATTGTAGAGCAACGCTTTACTTGTAATGTAGTTGAGCGTGATGCACTTGTTGATGGACTAATGGAGTCAGCCGACAAGTTCATCATGGATTTGAACTTAGAAGCACCTCCTTCTGATGAGGAGAGGCCTTGAACTGCTTGTAAAGCCCTGCAATCAGACAATATTTTGATGTAATACTGGAGCTCAAGCTCCTGTTAATTTGATTTAGATATGCATAGTAGCCCAGCCCCTGCTTTTTTAGATACAGTTTTAACAGTATGCAGGAAAGCATTATTTCTATTGTGCAATATCTAAATGCATTAATTCATTGACGCTTTGCCTCGTCTGTGACAAGCTACGTTGGAACTAATTTTGCTGTTGCTGATATCTTGTCTCCATATTTGGAGTCGATGATAGCTGTATAACATTTAACTTTGCGCATGGCAAGTTATGTTTCAAGCTAAATATTGTTGGGTGTTGATCTTGCAACGTGGTCTGAAGTTGGCACTTATAACTCGATGGCTAAGGCTCTTACTTCAGACACTCGGGGAGACTTACGAAACTTATGTACCATCGGCAGCTATCGTGTAGCACCGTATGACATAAGACTTGCAGTCTGTTGGTTGGTTGATCGTGCAACCGGCCTAGGGAGAGCCGCTTATTAACCTCATGGGCTAAGGGTCCCTCGCTAGAACATCATAGGGTCAATTTACTTATGAACCACAGTGTGGCTAAGCCTTATGACAAAATTTTGCCTGAAAAGGCTGTTCGTACAGATGCCTTATAACCCTCATGTGGCTAAGACATCAGCCAAACTAGTAGACCGACCTGGGCCAGCCTTTGTGACCTTGCACAGTAGGTGAAGAAACTGAACACATCTTTATTCGTCAACAATGGATTACACATAAAACTTTCTAAGCTGATCAGTGTTCCATGTCCCAGGCAATATATCGCCATCAATGTGGGCTAAGATATAAGCCCCCATGCCAGCATCTTCAACTACTATGTAGGGTCCCTCCCATAGAGAAGACAACTTGTGCTTATCCTTGGTAGTGATATCTTTCTTGATCACCAGATCTCCCACATCTAAATGTCGGCCGACCACTTTGCGACTGTACTGCTTCTTCAGAACCTCCTGATAATGTTCTACATTATACAGTGCTGTGTTGCGTTCTTCTTCGAGGAGCAGTAGATCAACCTCTCTAGAGATCGGTTGGTCGTCTTCATAGAAGCTGGTGATCCGATGAGCCCCCAAGTGAATCTCGGGTGGTAGCACTGCATTAGCACCGTAGACTAGGAAGAATGGAGTTTCCTTTGTAGCTCGACTGGTAGACGTCCGTGCTGACCACAGAACGTTCGGTAACTCTTCGATCCAATTCTTGCCTTTAGCTGCTAGCTTCTCGTATACTCGCGCACGCATCCCCTTCATTAGGATCCCGTTGGCTCGTTCAACAGCACCATTGGTTTGAGCATGGGCCACCGAAGATGTTGGATGTATGATACCATGATCGGCACAAAATCTCTCGAACTGGCTACCAACGAACTGTCGACCACTGTCTGATATCAGCTTCTTAGGGTCGCCAAACCTTGTGACTATACTCCTCATGAACTTGACAGAAGCGATCTGAGTGATATTCACAACTGCCTTTGCCTCGATTCACTTGGTGAAAGTGTCGATGGCGACGTATAGAAACTTGTAACCTCCTTTGGCTTTGGGAAATGGTCCCAGTATATCGATCCCCCAGACTGCAAAAGGCCAAGTGATTGGAATTGTATGCAACTCTTGAGCATGCCTTGTACTTTGCCTACTGAAGAATTGACAGGACTTACATGTCTGCACGAGGTGGATGGCGTCCTGCTTCGCTGTGGGCCAGTAGAACCGTGCCTGAATGCTTTGCCGATAAGAGTGCGATAAGCTGCATGTGCACCGCATATCCCACCGTGTATATCATGCAGTAGTCGAGTACCATCCTCTGTCGAGACACATCTCAGCAGAATGCTTGGACTTACGGGCCAGCCGTTCCCTGGCCGCATCGTCATCTGGGATAGGATTGTTTTCGAGAAACAGGCGGATTGGTGTGCGCCAGTCTTCGACAAAGCCTTCCCCCGCATCGATAACCATCATCTCTACTTCATCATGTGTACTTGCCGTCGATGGCTTGTGGAGCTTTTCTAAGAACACATCGTCTGGAACTGGAGATCGCGACGAAGCAATGCAAGCTAAATGATCAGCATCACGATTGTCCAGCCGTGGTACGTACCGCACTTCGAGACCATCGAACCCTTTCTCCAGCTTCCGAACTTCTTCAAGATAATCAGCCATCTTCGAATCAGAGCATTGATACTCTTTCTGTACCTGCCGGGCGACTAACTGTGAATCCCCTTTCACGAGCAGTCGGCTGATACCGAGAGATTTGGCAATACGAAGACCTGTCACGAGGCCCTCATATTCTGCAACATTGTTCGTAGCTTGGAAGAGTAACTGGATGGCGTACTTCAGTACTTTTCCTGCTGGAGATATGAGAACAACTCCAGAACCGGCACCTTTCAATGTCAAGGAGCCATCAAAATACATGATCCAGTGATCTGGATCTTTTTTGTCGTCATCACCATCATCGGTCCACTCTGCTATGAAATCCGCCAGAGCTTGTCCTTTGATGGCTGTTCGAGGGACATATTCAATCTGGTATTGACCAAGCTCTACAGACCATTGAGCAATTCTGCCAATGGCATCTTTGCATTGCAAAACAGTCTGGAGCGGTCTATCCGAGACCACCTTGATTGGATGAGCTAAGAAGTAATGCTTTAGCTTTCTGGATGTCATCAACACTGCGTATAAGAGCTTCTGTACCATCGGGTAATGCGTCTGGGCATCTTTCAATATCTCACTGACAAAATAAACAGCGAACTGTTTGGGCCCTGTTTCTGTTTCCCGTTCAACTGTCAGCGCGGCGCTAACAACTGAATCTGTGGCAGCAACGTACAGTAGCAGTTCTTCGTTTGGCTGTGGGGGTTTCAGGGTGGGCATATTTTTTAGATAAGCTTTGAGCTCTTTAAATGCCTCTTCTGCCTGGTCATCCCATTGAGAACCATCTTGATTGCGTAGTAATTTGTAGAATGGCATACCTCGTTCTCCCGATCTCGAGATGAAACGGTTTAGGGCCGCCATCATGCTTGCTAGCTTCTGAACTTCTCGCCTGGTCTTCGAAGCTTTCAGCTTTTCAAGAGCCGCAACTTTTACTGGGTTGGCATCAATCCCGCGCTCAGAGATCATGTATCCCAATAACTTCCCAGATTTCACACCGAAAACACATTTGGCGGGATTAAGCTTCATCTTGTACTTTCTCAGATTGTCGAAGGTTTGCTTCAAGTCTGCCAGGAGATCATCGGACTTCTTGGTCTTGACAACAATGTCGTCTATGTAAGCTTCGATGTTCTTCCCGATCTGATCCTCGAAGACTATGTTCACGCACTTCTGATAAGTACATCCAGCATTCTTCAACCCGAAGGGCATTGTGACGTAGCAGAATATTCCGAACGGCGTAATGAAGGTCGTCCTCTCTTGGTCGTCGACGTTAAGACTGATTTGATGATATCCAGAATAAGCATCAAGAAAACTTAATAACTCACTAGTGGATGTAGAGTCTACAATCTGATCTATCCTCGGAAGAGGGTACTCGTCTTTAGGACAAGCTTTATTCAAACTAGTGTAATCAACGCACATGCGCCAGGACTTGTCTGGCTTAGGAACTAGTACAGGATTTGCTAGCCATTCAGGATAGCCTACCGTTCTAATGAACCCGGCTTTGAGAAGCCTAGTAACTTCCTCATGTATGGCGTCGCGTTTGTCCGGCGTGTACCTTCGCTGCTTTTGCTTGATCGGCTTGAAAGCCGGGTCGATCCCCAATTTGTGCTCGATCACCTCCCTGGGGATCCCGGGCATATCAGATGGCTGCCATGCAAACACATAGATATTCTCCCGAGGAAGGCTACGAGCGCGTCTTCCTATTTAGGGTTGAGATCGTCCCCGACGTTGGTCTTCTTGCCGGGGTCAACGAAGCTGAGGCTGATTTGCTTGCTGCCTTTTTTAACAGGCTCATCTTCCTTCGTGTTTGGCTCGTTGACAGTCTTTGCTGGTGCTTGGGCGACCGTTGTCGACGGAGACGCCGCGTCTGAAGCCTTCGTGTCGGCAACTGCTGCTATCTGCCCCTGGTCCTCTCGAGGAGTTTTCGTCTGGCGCTGCGAGTTAGGGTCCTTCGAGTCAAAGTGGCCAGCTATGATCAACGCGTTGACGTCACATCTCACGGCCTGGTCTTGATCAACGCACAGCATGATAACACCCGCAGGTCCTGGGATCTTGAGCATGGCATAGGCGAAGTGTGCAACCGCCATGAACCTGAATAGGAACGGTCTCCCCAGGACGCAGTTGTAGGCAGATTCGAAGTCAGCCACCTCGAACGTCAGAACTTCAGTTCTTCTATTCCCCTTCGGGCCCACTGTCACTGCTAGCTCTATCTTTCCAAGAGGACGCGAAGACACCCCAGGCAAGATGCCATGGAATGATTCCTCAACTGGTCGGAGAGCGGTGATCGGCAGGCCCATCTGATCATAAGTCTTCTTCATCAACAAATTGAGACCACTCCCGTTGTCGATCAACGTCTTCGCGATCTTGTTCTTGTGGATGATGACCTTGGCGACGAAGGGCAACTCTGGGTTGCTCAGTAGAGTCTTCGGGTGGTCGTCGGCATTGAACGCGATCGGGGTATCCGACCACTCTAGTCTTCTAGAACAAGGTTCCGCCATAGCCACCTCTCTCTGCAGCTTCTTGTACTGGCTCTTCGACGACAGAGCGGAACTTCCTCCGAAGATCATGTTGATCTCCGGGTACCTCTCCTCCTCGTCATCGTCATGATCTCTGCGACTTCTGTAGCGTGGGCGTTCATCTCGGTCATCGCGCTCCCTGGACTCTCGATCACGGTATTCCCGATCTCGACGCCCACGGTCTTGGTGCTCCTGATCTCGGTGTTCCCGATCTCGGTGCTCTCGTTCTTGATTTTCTCGGCTCCGGTCCTCTTCTCTAGCTGTCCGCAAGATCTTGCCTTCCTCCAGACGCTTCTTTTCAAGCTTGAGATAATCGAAGCACTCTTCGAGTTCGTGGTTGGGGGAACGGTGTATCGGACACCATTTAGCCACGCCTTCGGGACGACCTCGCTTCTTGCGGAAGTGGTTACGATCTGGTCCCTGTCGATCCACCGCGTTCACCTCCCTGTCTTCTGACTTCTTCTTCGGAGCCTTGCCCCGGCCATCGGAGAGACGAGCACGGGCATCAGCAGCCTTGGCGTAGATCTCTGCCAATCGAAACAGCTTTGCGGTAGTCTTGGGCTCGTTCTCCGCTATGGTCTCCACCATCTTCACATCCAAACACCCTTCCTGAAAGGCGAGGATCACTTCCAGGTCGAAGATGTCTGGAATTGTGTTCTTCATTAGGCAGAAGCGCTTGATGTAGTCTCGAAGATTTTCATCAGCCTTCTGCTTAACACCTCGAAGCTGCTCCGGTGTCGCATTGCGATTCTACGATCCAAGGAAATTTCCCTTGAAGACGTCGCACAATTCTGCCCAGGAATCGAAGTGATATGCCGGGAGGTTTAGCAACCACGACCGCGCTGCTCTGGTCAGGGCGGTGGGCAAATAGGCGCACTTGATCCTTTCATCTCCTCCCGCAGCATCTATCGTCGTGGAGTAGATCGACAAGAACTCCTCTGGGTTGATGGTGCCGTCGTACTTGTCGATGAATCCCACTTTGAACTTGGCTGGCCACTCGATGGTTCGGAGATAGCTACCCAGAGCCCTATACGGGGGCGGCTTAGGAGCCGTCTCTGGGTGCACCCCTCTACGAGCCGGAGCGCCCGGAGTTTGTCGGTCTGGTTCCCCCTTGGGGGATTGCCAGTTTGATTCCTCCGCTGGTTTATCTGATGTCTTGCATCTGATGGTTCTAGGTCACGCCGACGTCGCCTGGGGTGATCGGAAGACGATCCATGCGAAGATGAATCAGCCCTCTGATCGTTGGTAGCCCCCAGGCGCCTGTGTACCGGAGTCCTAGCCGGCGCCGCCACATCTTGCTCTTGCTGAGGGATCACACGGCCGGCGAGTTCCACGACCTGCTGTACCATCGGAGCTAGTGGTGTCCCGTCGGGAGCCATACGCGCAAGGGAATCCAGCGCGGTCTGGAACCGGACAGCATCGAAGTCAGTGTTGAGATTTCTCGGCGTCACATTGGATGGTGCAACCGACCGAGATCTGATCGAACCGATGGTGCGCAACTCACTGGACGCCTCATCGTCACGCCCCGCCATGAAGACTTCTCTGGCCGGGTTGTGACCTCGAGCTGGATTCTCTCCGATCTCGGGGCAGTCCTCGTCGCTGAAGTCGGACTCGTAATCAGGATAACCGAGCCCGAACCCAGGAAAATACCGCCCCTCAGTGATGTCGAGAGCGATCTTTTGCATCCTCGCTTCTAGGGCAGAGCTAGGTGGCGGATCCGAGGTAGATCCGTCTTCTAGGCGGGTTCCAAACGAAGAGCCTGATACCGGCGAGGCAATCTGGAACTCGGCTGCGGAATTCCGCAGACCGAACATTGTACACGGGGCCGCCGGCGACACGCGTGGCGCCGCCGACGAACTCTTCTCAGCAGATCCGTCCGGGGACGGAGTCTTCATGGCCGCCGGGGACGCCTCTTGCGCCACCGACGACGTCTTTTTCTGGAGATTCCCTTCCTTGTCCGCGACGAACGTGAAAGATCCGAACTTGAATTCAACGCCCGCCGGGAACTTCATCTTGTCCGCCAATGCCATCTGATGCTCTAGACGGATCCTCAGCGCTGCCCCCCTACCTGGCGCGCCTCTGTCGTCGCTCGAATAATCGAGAGAACGGCAAATATTTGGTTCGGGGAACAACGATCAATCGAGGAATCAATCTAGGGCACGCGAAGAGTTTTTATATTGGTTCGGGCCTCCCGAAGGATAATAACCCTACGTGCAGTGTATGTCGTGTTGAATATGGTGGTGTGTATGATGTATGATATGATGTCCTCTCATCGGAGGGTTACATGTATATTTATAGTCCTGTTACCGCCTCTAGGAGTTCTTGCCTTGTTCTACAAGACTTCCGATCTGTAGTAACAGATTCGGAGTCTATCTACAAGTTTCCCTTCGTGCGATACAAGTCTTCGAAAATTGCCAAACTAAGTCTTCGGGAATATCTGAAAATATGGGTTACGACAGGATGCATTTCCGAGTTGTAGCAACTTCAGTAGCATCTTCCCTAAAATCTAAACCAATAAAGAACCAGTTTTGAGAAATACACCTTTTACCTGTCAGAATCTACCCTACCTGTGTATCCACCGTTGATTTACACCCTCACCTTTTTAATCTACCATTAAAACCTGCCAAACATGACCCCACCTCACCGAGGGGGACGTTACTTCGTCATTCCTAGGCCAAAAATCCTGACATCGGGTGATTTTTTCTCACCTGCCAAAGTATTTACCCGCCCGCAGCACACGCCCGACCCACGCCCCTTGAAATCCGGTTCTTGATTGCGCTCCTTTGACACGCCTCAGCGTTTCCATTCCAAATCAGCGTATCCATCCATTCCAAATTTCCAAACGCCCCTTTCCAGTCGTCTGGGACGGGTTGCCTCCGCCGCAGTCCATCTGCTGGGAGCGCGCCGTCGTCCCGAGCCAGGGGTCGCGCCGTCACCGCAGCCCGGCCGTGAGGGCCTGTGGTCGCCGGTCCGCCACCGTGCCGTGCGGGACGGTATGCCGCTCAGGTAGCGCCGCAGCCGCTCCGTGAAGACGCCGCCGCTGCCCACATCGGGTGGGTGCCACCGCGTCGGCCTCCGCCGCTTGTGGCTCCCGCGCCGCCTTCATGGCCGCGCCATGTGGGCCTCCACCGTCGGGTCGCGTGCAGGGCTGTCACCGCATCACCGTCGACGTCGCGGGCATAGGGCGAGCACCGCCTCGTCGGCCCCCTCCATGGGGCCGCGCCGCCTTCGACGGGGAGCGTTGCAGCCTATAGCCGTCGCGCGGACGCATCAGGGGGCAACGCCACAGCCAACATGGTTGGTGTCGCCGTCGTGGTCAGATCCACCACGCCGTCCTGACCGCCATCTCCACCACGCGAAGTAGTCGTCGCTGTCGCGACCGTCCCATACGGGCTCCGCCATGGGTAGCGCGAGGACGCCGCACGTAGCGCAGCGCTCCCGTCGCGCCGCCGAACCAACGCCATGGTGAAAGTTCGTGTGGATATATCCATCCACGTTGAAGAAGAGTAGGCAAAGGTATTACCAGATTTGGCCTGTGTTTTCTTCTTCGTCTTTGGATTTGAGGCCGCAAAGCATCTCAGGACTTGCCTCGGATGATGAAGACGAAAGATTCTCCAGTTCCGTCAACAATTGTGTTGCAATCCTGTGTTTCCTGTCTTCATTTTTCTCTGTTCTTGCCGATTAGAGGCAGTACAAAGTGCCTTGGTGGCGGCGAGGCTGGGCGGTGGCGCGGCGACGGCGAGGTTGCCGCAGCCAGTTCAATCGCCTGCTGTTATTCGCCAAGCTGCTGTTGAGCCCTTGTCACAGGTATCTGATTTCCCTATAAACTGGCGGTACCTTTGCCCGTGACCCCGTGTTGTATGTTCCTCTGCGTGCGATGCGAACGGCGCCTGAGACCTCGTGTTGTTTTCGTGTGCGATTTTTGCTTCCTTGGCAGCGTCCACGGCAATCAAAGGTTTCTGATTGATCCTCGTCTTGGCGGCGTCTAGGGCGATCAAGGATTTTGGCGAAGTCCAGTTTGATCGTCGTGTTGGGGAAGTCCAATTTGTTCCTCGACTTGGCGAATTCCAGTTTGATCCTGGTCTTGGCGGCGTCCAGGTTACTGACTTCGCATGAGGCTCTTCTTGTTCCAATCATGGTGAGAAATCCGCCGAAGAGCGGCTGAAATTCTAACCACGCAAGATCCTTTGAGAAGTATAACCCTGTTGCAGTCTCTACAGGTTCAGTCGTTCCATCAGGTTCCAACGGGCATTAATTTCCTTTACAGGTTCAGTCAATACCCTAATGCAGTCTAGCATTTGATTGCTGGTCCTTTCTGAAATTGCGCTCCAAGGTACCCTGCTTTGGTTCTTGTTTTTTTCCCAACATGAATCTTGCAATTAAAAAGGGAATTGAGCTTACAGTTAATTTACGTTTACTCCAGCTTGCAATTCTGTGAGCCAGCGAGGTGTGTGTGCATCTGTAGGTCCGGCGCTGGGCAACTCCTCAGGTACTAACCCATCCCATGCTCTTCTACTCATGGTGATCAGTGACTGGCAATAATAGATTGAAGACTAATTATCGATGATGCTTTCTCACTTTTATTTGCAGCAAAGTTATTAGCTGATGTCATAGATTTGCTATTCATGGTCGCAGTATAATTACAACTTTGCTTTCATTTTGAGAGCAGCATGTGATTGTCGGTGTTGTGGGTCTGATCTGGTCAAGATTACGCTGGGGCCCTTCCATAAGAACTGACAGTTCGTATAGGTTAGTTATTTCTTTTTTGTCCACTTTCTATCCCTTGATTTTCCTCACATTAAGGGATGTCTCTATCATTGAATCTGTTTGATGTCACAATGCACACTGTCCTGTAACCAAAGGGTCAATGGTTCAGTTATGCATGCATTACAAATATCTCTGGTTTTCTCTGCAAAATTTGGGTTGCAATGGTTGTGCTACTACAATGCCAATTATCTTATGCTTGGCACACGAGCACTTCAAGATTGTCATTGCTTCCAGACACCATTTTTTAATATTTATCAAACATATAGATACTGTATGTTCAGTGTCTTTGTGTGCATGCAAGTAGCAACAAGAATAGACTGATAATCAGCTTTGCCTATTCAACCAGTTGGGTAATAAGGAAGATTTTTAGTATGATTGGTACTTTGTTTGCAGTAAATATAGTGTTTCAGACTTATTGATTTCTGTCTAAGAAAAAAAAATATAGCATGATTTCTGTCTGCCTTTTTTTTCAATGCCCGGTTAGCCTGATTTCTCAGCCATCTTGGCTTGAGGTTGACATCTGTCCGCTGGATGGTTCTTTTTTTTTTCCTTGGTCCAGTTCTACTTCCATTTAGCTTTGAATTATTGCATTACAAAGATCGAACCAGGTTGACAAACGTTATTCATAATCATGTTTGTTAAGTTGTTTTGAATTATTCATTTCAAATATGTTTTCAGCTTCACCGTAAATATCGTTTAATTTTTTTTGATGATAAGTACATAGTGCATCATATTATTTTTATTTTATGATAAGATCTGCACAAGTAGTGTCGTTTGGTCGGACACGTGCGTGGCGCACGTAGCATTTGCACTAAAATAATAGTAATAAAAAACTTCAGTAGCGTCTAACGTACCTTGATGTTTCCGGCCTCCTTGATAGCCTCCACGAGCTTGTGCTGCAGGAGCAGTGTGTGGCCGCGGATGTTCGCCCCGCCCATGGCCGAAATGACCACGTCGACCTGCGCCACGGCTGCGACGAGGCCGGCGTGATCGTCTAGCGAGACTTCCACGAGGCGTGCGCCCTGGGCCTTGAAGGAAAGCAGCATCTCGAGCTTGTCGACGTTGAGGCCGATCTCCGGCCGCATCAGGACGAACGTCGGGTGGTCATGAGCCAGGCTTGCCCGCACGAGCCGCCGGCCGATGAAGCCCGTGCCGCCGACGACGAGCACCCGGCTCTTCTTCTCCATGGCTCCTCGCGTTGCGTGGATTGCAGATGTGACGATAAGGTAGTCTTCGTTTCTGCCTTCTGTAGTGGGAGAGGAGAGACGCATCAAAAAGGGAACGGTATATCTCTCATCCGACAGTGCAAGAATTGCGTTCTCATTATTTGAAGGACCCCTTTCGTCCTTGTTAAGGACAGTGTGGTCCATGATAACACGAATGCAATAAATTTTGATGTGGCCCTCGGGGATAATTATTGACACTGGAGAAATTTGCCACTGCCTCTTGACGACAAAGGTGGAGAAATTTGCTTGTATCATGAACGCTCAACACGATGCAAGACTTTCAATCAAAAAGAAAAAAACACCTGATGCAAAGCACGTGAACAGAAAGGATCAATACTGCGCGATACAGAGGTCGTGTACACATCAAGTTTCTATGTTAGCCCGTTAGTTAGTATTGGCTGGTTTTGTGAGTTGTGGTGAGAGAGTTTGACTATGTCGCAGCAGGATTTGAGATCCGTAATAACATGAACTTATGCCCGACAATGTTCCGGGTCGTTCAAGAAAAATAACGAGCATTGTAAGTTGAGTGTTCCTTTGTACTATGCTGCTGATGATGCAACGAGGCCCAGGGGCTTCAAACCTCTGGGACGGTAAAAGAATTGTATCAATACCCTTTGCATCATGTTTTTTTCAGGTGTTCTTGCTTCAAACAATTGCTCAAAGCCTGTTTGGATCCTCAGGACTAATAATTAGTCTGATATTTGGATGTAATTAGGAGGACTAAACGTAAACTAATTGAAAAAATAATTACATTTTTCTTGGCTAATTTTTAGTAAAATATAATAATGTTTATTGTATCAAAACATGAACTAATTATGAATTAACTCGAATCAATGAATTCTACTCACAAATTATGGAAATGATCATATTTTCCCATATTTCTGTCAGTATCGGACCCATGAACAATTGCCACAGACCACGACAGCTGAATGCTATGCTTGTGGTGATCTCCCACCGACTGGTGGACGATTTTGACCGATGAATTACTGGCTGTGTGCAGCAAAATTGTTCGAGTGTGCAGGATTTGCATTCGTCCTGCCTTCCTTCTCTTTCATCGATAATAGCCAGCTGACGAAACAATGAGGCATTATGTGCTGCTGCCATGGCAACAAAAAAGCTCGTAGCGAAAAGGTTTGTAGCATAGTAGATGCAAGAGTCTTAGTAGCACCTGACGTCTTGGGTTCGACTCTTAATTTTTCTAGGATTTAACGGCGTTGTGCGTTCAGCGGAAGGCGACGTGGCAGTTGACAGCGAGCCGTCAATGGTGACTTCGTCAATCTCGATGATTTGCTAGCTCAGTATTTGAAAATGCTCATAAGGATAGGGTTTGCATATGTGCGTTCATAGGGTTGAGTGTGCGTGCGTTGTGAGTGTCTGAGTTGTACTGTGTCATCGCAAAAAAAAAAAAAAGCTCGTAGACACACTTTTGTATAGATATGTTTCTTTTTACCTCGATCAATTTGACATATAAGACCGTAAAAATATTTTTAATTATTTTAGAAGATGTCTCAAATTAAGAGACAATGTTTGTGACATTTTTTATGGTAAAGGCATTCGATAGAGACATTTTGTAAATTTTAGAGTCATTTTTGAGAGACTTTTTATTTGACTTAAGTCATAAAAACATTAGAGGCATATAATTTGGTACTCTAGAGACATAATATAAAATTCGAGACACATTTATTTAATATTAAAAGAATATGACCCTTCCACTATGATGCCTATAAAAAAGAAAAATTGTTCACAAATTCTAAAAAAAAGACATGCGACCATTAATCCTCTCATTACAGAATCAGTATGAATCTCAACATTGATAGCATCATCCTCACCAACCTACTCATGGTGCTGAGAGTTTCATTTACGAATATTTAAGATTCTTTAAACCTAAGGCTATGGCCCTGCTTTATTTGAAAGCGTAGTTTGCTAGGATTAAAAAGATTTACATGTTGGTTTACTTCTAAGCAAAATTCTGCATATTCACATTTTATAGTAACAAGAGAACCACTCTAAACATCCCACTCTACAAGTTTTATCCTATTACAAGCATTTTGAGTTTTCAGTAAAGCCTATTATATATGATGATCTATCCTACTCCATCTTCTACCGCCACACCTATGTTTGTTTCCTTTAGAATCGCCGCTTTGATCTTGTCGATGAATGATGCCTTCAAGCTCGCACCGTTCCATCTCCTTGCTTAAGATTTTCCATCCTGCATAAAACACCATAACATGTAAACTACTGCCTCTGTTTCAATTTATTTGTAGTTCTAGCATTCACATTTTTTTTGCCAAAACTACAGTTGATTTTTACTAGAGTTTACAGATGACCAGACATTTCCTTTTGGGGGTTTCTAGATTCTTGTTTTTCTTCCATTGTTGTCCAAATAAACAGGATTTGGTTAGTGCTTCAATTAAGTTCGTTGGTTTTCGGTAACATACAAATAGTAAAAAAAAAATAAGTGTTAGGTATGTGTCTGTTTCAGAAAAGTAAACTTGATTATGCTTCAAGTTTTTTTTTGAGGGATGATTATGCCTCAAGTTAGTGTGGTGGAATTGTGCGCATACCGTGTAAAGAGAACATCACGTAGGCATAGAACACTTCAGTTTCTCTCTGGGTTCGCTATCAACTGCTAGGGGCACAGTCTTCGAAGATGCTCATAGGGGTATGGTTTGTGTATGTGCGTACGTTCATAGAGGTGAGTATGTGTGCATTATGAATGTCTGAGTTGTACTGTGTAATCGCAAACAAAAAAGAAAAAACTACTAAGGGCACGGCTTACATGAATACCATCTCCATCACCCTTCCAAGATTTGAAGATTCTAATGATTGTTCGGTAATATTTATATTTTTAGCTTCAAATCTGTACCAATCTCAATGCGGGTCGCGTTCACGGGTCTTGAATGTATTCATGTCACCCGTTGATAGAGACCGTCCGATACAACAATTCAATGACATGGCCTCTTGGATGCTAATCGGGCTGGGTCTTTCTTCTTGAACCTTACGAACTCTCTCGGCTCCCTCTTGCTCCCATTTCCCAGCCGAACCTCTCTGAGGCGCCGCCACCGCCACCGCCACCGCCGGTCCGCCGCCTTCACCCGTCTCGTGTGGATTAGGCACAGGAGTTAGACAGCAGCATAGGAAAGCTGAGGACGACTAGGCACAGGAGTTAGACAGCAGCATACCATAGACCAGAGGATTATCTTCGCCGGAAGGGCAGAATTTGCGGACTGCAAAATGGGAAATTATGCCAACCACCAAGTGTTCGACTATATGTCTGACTGGCGGCATCCATTACTCTTCAACACAGTCAACAAGAATCTTCACCACAGTCCGTCATGCCAAGCATACTTGCCACTACGCCAGAGGCAACCACCAGACATTTGATGGCAAGCCTCAACGTCAGTGCAGGCAGCAATAATGTCAGTCATTGTCTATGCTACAGATAAGCATGTTCAAGAAAGTTTCAGTGTTAGGCTTCTTGCCGAAGCATTGGCCACTATAAGGATTGATGAGCAGATTTGACAGTATGCTCAAGCATTAGTGTCAGTGTCACACCTGGTTTATCAATTTGTGAGCACACTGCACAGAATAGCACCTGGTTGCCTCCATGTCCTGCTAGGTCTGCCATCTCGAACTGATGCTGTGAACAGATAAAATGAAAACGTTGAACTATAGGTATGAACAAAAGCTGGTAAATAAAACAAAATTTACCGGATTATTTAGCTATTCTCAGAATTTTAATGTCATGCATAGAAAATTGATATTCAGTCTGGAGGCAGCGATCTGCAATATAGGCTTTGGTTGTGTGTTCTGGGCACACGAATGGGAGAGGCTATGATGCATCAATGTAAATATTACCTTATTAACAGCGGTTGGACCCATGAATAATACAATAAGTTTATGTTAACAATAAGATGGATTGCACTTACCTTATTACCTATATGTTTCATGAAGATTTAGACAATAATGTCGATTAAGGCACAGAAAATTAGTCAGCTAAAAGTATGAAACATGCAAGAATATGTACAATCTCTTTTGATAAGTGGAGCAAGTATATAGCAGACCAATTGATTCTTTTCGGGCAGTGGCAACTTTTTGATAGGGTACCAATCCGTTTTACTTACAAATTGGTATCACATAGAATCTGGTTCGAGCCTGATTGAGTGGACCCTTTGTGATTCTATCTTGGTAGGGTACACAAAACATGTTCGGCTTGTGTGGATTGACTTAGGTAACTTGTAACTGATGCTTGAGTAGGGCTAACATTTCATTTACTTTCAGTACAAATTTTAAATTTTGTTATGCTACATTGACAAAAGGGTTCGAGAACTAAACTGAAAGGAATGTTATTTGAATCTGTTAGTGTTTTGAAATTATAATCTGAAAATTTTAGAACTGTCACATCATCTTTCCACATGCCATCTAGCCACATATAAAACTGAAATGGATTCAACATTGAGGCAAGGGATCATACTATAACTTGTACCGATAGAAGATGGACTTCAGTTAGGCCAGTAAAAACAATTACTATGACCATATCCAAATTAATTTGTGAGCCTGTGGTTATACTACTTTATTGGGAATTGCCCTGCTTTTAGCCTATACTAATTTCTGAACTAACATGCCAAATATATGTTAGTACAGAAATACTGTTTATTTTTTTAAGCGGTCTGTTAACCCTAGAGAGCTAACCTGATGATACTCAAGGCGTCAGCTTCATCTTCACCCACAGAATTTAATCAGTTCAGCAAATAGATATGTATCAGCAGTCTTATCAAATTTTAATTGTGTCAAACATTCAAACTATTGAGTTGTTATACTGTCAAAAAAAAAAATTCATATATGATTGCAACAGCCAACAGATACTACTCAGCATACTTATCATTTGATCAGTCGATTATCTAAAATGCTCATGATTTCTGGAATTGACCGTAAGAATTGGATCTGGTTTTCACGGGTTATGCTTTTCGAAAGCATAAAATGCGCATGTTGCATTTGCTCTGTCTGACACAGGTGACATTGGCCATTACCAGCAGCTTGACAACTGATCCGCCTTGGGCCCCTCAGATCCGGCTGCAGCTTTTCAGATGCATTGGAAATTCAGACATGACACCGTAGGCTGCAAACCGTTTTCCAGTATCTTCTCAAGGATCTAATAGACATCTAATATTAAAGGATGTACAGCTCCTAAACACTATTACACTAGCTGGGTAGTAAAAAACAAGTACATAACTACATAAGCATAAAGTTAAGGACTGACGCATAAAATGGAGCTGTAAGCACAGCACCTGTGTGTCTAATAGCACAACTCGCCGCATGCTAAAAGAGACGTACAACCTCAGAAACGAAGAAATTGGTGCAAAATGCAGGGCTGCTTCAACGAGTAGTCCAATGGTTACAGCTTCAGAAACGAAGAAATTGGGCAAAAGACTGAGTAAAACAGGATTGCGGTGAGCGTGGATCGAACACGCGACCTTCAGATCTTCAGTCTGACGCTCTCCCAACTGAGCTATCCCCGCATTTGTGAAATTTCCATTTCAATTTGCTATCTATCGTTTGAACATTTGGGATTTAATCCTTGCTTTATGGCTTTCCGCCACACCAAAAAGGCAAGAAGTTAAGAACACATAGCTCGGGCTTCGGTACTGAAAAGCAGAGACATTTAGCAGGTTTTCTGGATTGGAATTAGGCTTATTTTCCCCCATATATAGGCAACTGTATAATAATAGATACAACGGTGATATATTACATGATCCACCATCTGTCATCTAGTATGATATGCTAAAACTACAGCAAAAGGTCAAAACAGGTATCGTCATATATACTGGCAAGGCAGGCACATTGCCTCAAAAAGAGGTAAGGTAGTAGAAGGAAGGAGCTTTACATTTAATGGTGTGGTTCGGTCATCAGCATCATCGTCAATGATCAGCCACTCGTATGGTCGTACGTGTCGTTTACAAAAGAAGAAAACCAGCAACTAGGCGTCTACACCTACCACGGCTTCAGGTCATCTGGTTCCCCCTCGGTCCAGTTCAGCACCTTCTGCCCGGGCTTCAGGAACACGCCCTTGCCATGCGGCAGCTTCCGCGCCAGCCCGTTCAGGATCTGGTGGAAGGCGTCCCAGGGCTCGGCCGGCTGTGGGAACAACATGGCCTGCTTCATCGATGGGTTCTCGAGAAGGCTCTGCTTCCGAAGTATTTCCTCCGTCGGTATGGAGGTCAGGATGGTGTCCAGCTTTGTGACATCATCCTCGGCCACAAAGACAGCAATCTCCTCCCATGGGATCGCGTCTGCAAAGGGAAGAACAATGTTGTCGGCGATGATCACAGGTATGCAGCCAAACACCACAGCCTCGACCAAACGGGGGCTCCATGGGGCCCAGCCCAGTGGGCACAAGCAGAAGACGGCACGCTGCATGTCCTCATAGTAAGTTGGTGGGTGGTCAGTTGAGATGTCGAACATTGGGTTGTTCTTGAAGTTCTCCCATACTGCTGCACGGGCACCCCTGCATTGCATATGGTAGTTGTATCACGACTTCCGAATCAATGATTCATTAGGACTGGTTATCAGTTCATGATTAAATTTTAGGTGCACACATACCTTGCATAGTAACCACCCTCAGGATCATTTGAAGTATCATAGAACAAACCGCGGAAATAGACAAAGATTGACCGAGGGGTCTCTGATGGAACAAGGCGATTTCGCATCTTATGAGGAGGAGTATATGGCGGGATGGTGATGGAGCCTTCCTTGAGGCATGCATGATTCTTTTGCCCGAAAGTCTGGACCAGAGTAGAACGGCGCAGCACTGGAAGGACACCTCGCTCAATAGCCTTCGCTTCCTGAACAATTGGAATTCTAAATGCATGTTAGATGCATGGATGATGCTTGAAGTAAACATGAGTTAAGGATAGCAGATGATGTGCAGGGAAATGTCTAGGCTGGAATTCCATTTTATGAGTACGGATTCCACGTTGCATTGGTAATGTATAGGAGGATTCATGGTTTATGGCTCTGTGACTCACCTGGAAATAGAAGCACGCTCCAAAGTCATGTGGTGTGACAAAGAAATGATCTGCTCCCTCTGTCCTGTTCCAGTAAGGCCAACGCTTGGAAATGTACTGAATCGCACTTCTCATCATTCGTGGAGACTTGGTGGTCAAGGGATGACCCCATGGTGTAAGGTCACATGTTGTGTATACTGGAGTATAGAACCAATCGGCTTCTTCCGGATTTAGGGTCCGGACTGCACTCGATAATAGGGAGCGATGTATGAAGATCTCTGTAGCAAACATGTGCCTGAGGCATCTAGAATCTTTTGCCAGAATATTCTTGTTGTACTTGGGTGGCAACTCATAGACATATACCTTTAGCCTTCCAACAGGATCATCTTCTAGCACATCACCAGCACTTCCTGGAATTTGATCATATCCACAAAGAAAGTATGAGGATAAGTACTAATTCACCGCAATTACTGTGATCCTAGTACAATGGAGTTAAACAGTTTTTTTTCCCCCCCAAAAGTAGGCAACGAATAATGGAACCTATATAACGCAAGCGGACTCAAAGCAACTTATGAAACAGGTACGATTTGAGGAGCAGAACTGTTTTACTAGGGTCAGGGTGTAGCTAAATATCGCGTCAAGTAAGAAATTTGAGGGATCCCTGGCTGTTTTATGGAGTCGAGAAACTCGAGAAATGTAATTGGTGTACTGCAATAAATATAATAGCACTACTCGGCAAAGTTTGCTAATCTCCTGTAGGAGTATGTTATACGGACCTGGGTCACACATGGAAAAGAATCAAACTTCATTTCTGATCAGGTGCCCAGTATAGGCAAAGCAGGATCTATCATAATTCATAACTAGGCAGATGACCAGCACAAATAGCACGGGTAGCTAGTTTTTTGATATAAAAAACATTCTAATTAATTTCTGTATTATCCATTTCCTATCATTATATTATATGTTATTTAAAAGTAATTATATAAATAATTTGCTTACATGCTCTAAACGTAGTTATTTTTATCCCTAAATAATATAAATTATATTTTGGACAATTCCATAATTTCTTTGTTTTTAATATATTTTATAGACTCTCAATTGGTTTCCAAAATTATTTAAATTACATTTGGTATAGACTATATTTAACTATTTCACATCGCAAATCATTTATATTTAACTACTTTTTTATTTTAAATGAAGCTATAGATTAATTGTTTTCAATATGGACTTTCGGTAAACAACTACTAACTTTTATTCTAAATTCTGAATTTAGGTACATATTATTTGTAATATATGCATACTATTTAGCCTTGTCTTTTTTTTAACATGGTAGGTTTATTACTCGTATTTGACATGAACTCTTTAGCCTTGTCTATTGCTATTTGCTAGTCGTATTAGACGTGGACTGTTTAGCCTAGTCAATTGTTAATCGTATCGGACATGGACTCTTTGGGCTACTATAAACCGTTAGATCTTCAATAAAATCCGACGGTCCGAATTCTTGTTTTCTTTTCCCGATTAACGCGAGAATTTCTCAGCCCTCTCGTCAAACGTGATGGCTCATTTTTCATGTTGTACTAATATAATAGATAGATGGCAGAATGCAATCGCAGATGCATCACATAGTACTACTAAAAGGTTTGATTAATCTTTCAGATTTTGGAGCACTGGCAACAACCATGTCGCTTGGCAGGATGGAGGAATTCATTGCGCACGCTGAGCAATCGACGACTGAATGCAGTCGTTCGTGGATTATAACAGAGGAAAGCGTGGGCAGCATCCGTACAACAAACAGCTGATCCCAAATCCCAACCCACCCGCCCGCTCGTCTTCCCAAGATTCCGCCGCGCGCGCGAGATCAGTCAGATCCATTCCGGCCACCGCAGACGCGGTGAGGAGCACGGATCCCCCCGATCAGCCGACACGCGTAATCACGAACTAATCAGACAAGAAAGGAAGGGAAGAAAGAGCGAAGAGAGGGGGGCCACGCACCTTGGATCCGCTCGGTGGCCTGCGCCGTGACGACGACGAAGCCGGCGAGGAGCAAGGCGAGCGCCGGCGCCCTCCCCGCCGTCCCCATTAGACTCTGCACCCGCGCGGGTGCTCCCCTCCACGCTCGGCAGCTTAGGAGGAATCAGGAGGAACGCGGAGAGATTGAGACTCGAGTCGATCGAGAGGGTGTCGCCGTGTGGGTTGGGTGGGCGCGCGGAGGTGTGGTAAGGAGCGGGAAGGATTCTTGGCAGTTGGGAGTCAAAGAGGATGGCAGGGGTGTGGGAACTGGAGGTTGGTGGCGACGGTGACCGCTGTCGGTGTCGGCGGTGGAGGTAGTGGGTAGCTGGGTTCCCTCCGTTTGCAACATCAATCTTCATTCCCTCCATTTCAGAAAAAAAAAAAAAAAAAAACCCTTCCCGCGAGTATATACTCCCTCCGTTTCAAAATATAGGTAGTTCTAGCATTCAAAATTTTTGTCAAAATATAAGTAGTCCTAGATTCCCAATGAGTCTTTCCCACTTCCCAGTGCATCGTTTCTTGTGTCTATCTCTATCTCTCCCCTCCTTTCCTCCTCATTTGTTTTCTGTGTCGATCACTTTTTTCACCTCTTTTTAATTACCGTGCCCAAACCCAAAACTGCATATAATATGAAACGGAAGGAGTATTAGCCAGTTGTTTCATCCGGGATTAAAGAAATTCCAGGAACATTGACCCTGGCTTGAGTATGAATGTGAATTTGCGCGCTGTGTCGTGGTCGTTGCCGCCGGGGGTCCACGCGGCACTGACAGGCATACAGAAAAGTCACAGTGGATCCCTTCCGATTCACAATCACAGAGGTAATTCCTTCGTCCACAAAAATAAGGATTTGTTGACTTTCAGGCCAATCGTTTAACCATTCATCTTATTCAAAAAAATTATGTAAATATTATTTATTTTATTATGACTTATTTTATGACCAAATATACTTTAAAGATGACTTCTCTATTTTTGTATTTTTATAATTTTTTTGAATAAGACGAGTGGTTAAACGAGTTGGTTGAAAGTCAACAAATCCTTATATTTGTGGATGAAGGAAGTAAGTGTGTGTGTGTATGTTTTTGATAAATTGGCACTCAACAAATTATTAGGTCAGGCGATAGCTGTACGGCGGCCTCTCCTACCGATATGCTCGTATCGCTTTGCTTGGGTCACAATTCATGCCATCTTTTAATTTATGCTTCTCCTCGTTAGTTGCCTACTATACTTAGACTTGGATCACCTGACATTGTTTGGTGGTCGCTTTCATTTCATTATTTTACCTTTGAATTAACAGAAGTTTGGTGGCCGATCTCGTCGTCTTCTCCAGCTAGTATAGGAGTACTAGTCAGGTCACGACTCACGACACGGCAGAGTGTTGTTTCTATAGTTGACCTTACTAACCATTCACACCTTACCGATCGAAAGGATCGAATTTCAATTTCAGCTGGTCTTCCATGGTGGTGAGCCGAATTTCTGAACCATGAAAAAAAAAATCCTGGAAGGATTACTGATTTTTGACAAATCCCCACCATTACCAATGTTTTGTGGCATTTGAGAGCAGAGCACACCATTAGATTCAACAGGAGACCTTTTTCGGAGATATATTTCTGAACTACGATCCTTGATTTATCATGCAGTTGTGACATCCCAACCAAGTGCAGTTTTTTAGACAAAGGACAAAATATCCGGCCTTTTGCATCAAGATGCATACAGCCCAACCAAGTGCAGTTGAAAGGTGCAATAGCTCAGTAATACCCTCTGATCGATAGCCTCATGGGGCAACAAAAGGCACTGATGTTGACCTCCTTTCCTAATCTACCTACCTACCTACCTATTTGCACCAACAGCCAGCAATCTTTCTCTATGTCACTGCACTCACATCGTCACATGCGCAATTTGCTCCAACATTCCTTCATAACTCGGCAACATTAAGTTAAAAGACTGAAGTGACACCCTACCACCTGATCAGCATATCAGACAGGCTTCTCTATGATCTTGCTTCAGACTGTAGTTTATCTTTTCCATCGAATTGTTAAGGGGCACAAATCAAAACGGGGTGCAAAACCAGCCAGGTGGAGCACCACAAACACAATGGCAGGGTTGTTGCAGGTCTATATCTATGCAGCATGGGAATTGGCAGTGCAGGAGGATAATGAAATGAGATCAGACAATCAGCTTGACTGCATGAGTAAAATCTTGTAACTTTTTTATTATGATGATATATCCACATATATCATGATTGACAAGGCCTGGCATTCTCATCACCTAATGAATAACATAAAGTGAGGGGGACAAATGAAATGAACAACTATTGACGAAAGAACATACAAACATGTACATTTGGCTTGTGATCAGCACTATACATCCACGGTACGTACGTAATCCATGGTAATTCAAAGGCGAAACTACATCATATCCTCTGTATTTCCTTTCCAAAAGGTTTTTATCCATCTCAGATCCGCAGGATGCTACCAAGGCTTCAGGTCACCCGGTGGTCCGGCGGTCCAGTTCAGGATCCTCTCCCCTGACTTCAAGAAGACATTGTCACCGTGTGGGAGCTTGCGTGCAAGTCCGTTTAGAATCTGGTGGAATGCATCTCCTGGCTGAGCAGGCTGGGGGAACAACATGGCCTGCTTCATTGACGGGTTTGCGAGCAGCCGTTGCTTCCTCAGTATAACATCCGTGGGAATGGACGTCAGGATGCTGTCCAGCCTCGGGACATCCTCCTCAGCAACGAACACACCGATATCCTCCCATGGGATGGCGTCCGCAAAGGGAAGGACGATGTCATCTGCAATGATCACCGGGATGCAGCCGAAGACCACGGCTTCCACTAGCCTGGGACTCCATGGCGCCCATCCCAATGGGCATAGGCAGAACACAGAACGCTGCATGTCTTCGTAGTAAGTAGGTGGGTGATTGGTTGAGATGTCAAAGAGTGGGTTGTTCTTGAAATTCTCCCAGACTGATGCCCGAGCGCCTCTGTAAAACATGCAGTGTCATCAGAGACTAGCTAGACCCAGGATGCAATGGGAGGGAACAAAATCGAAATGAAGATATAGAGATGTGTCCACTGCATTGCTTCTACACAGAAAGATGGTTTACCTTGCATAGTAACCACCTTCGGGATCGTTTCCTGTGTCATAGAACAGACCGCGGAAGTACACAAAGATGGATCGAGGGGTGTCTTGAGGGATAAGGTGACTTTGCATTTTCTGGGGAGGTGCAAATGGTGGGATGGTGATGGATCCATCCTTCAGGCATACATGGTTCTTCTGTCCAAAGGTCTGAACCAGCGTAGCACGCTGAAGCAAGGGAAGAATTCCCCGTCCAATTGCTTTCTCTTCCTGAAACAATGGGAGTTCTTGTTACAGAAAGATCAAAGATACTAAAACAGTCTGTTACAGAAGGGGTTCAGTTGGGAGTCTAGTAGGTGATTATTTCTATTCAGTGTTAGTTAACCATGAATATGATTATGAGCATGGCATGTAAGGAAATTACAATCCGGAAAACGCTAAGAGACAAATGACATATGGAGCCTGAATTAATTAAGTCAATGTACTAAAGTGGTTCAGTAATACTGAAGCTGACGCATCTTGATACCGCTATGGCCCCCACGTTCAGTGTCACAATTAGATATGTCCCAGTTGTTCCAAAACACTGGTATTCACTATTCGGTACTAATTAAACTACTATTGCTGAACATCTAATCTAATCTTCATTAGTACAAGGATAAATAAATGCACTATTGTTTGTACCTGATAATGAAAGCAAGCACCAAAGTCATGTGGTGTGACGAAGAAATGATCTGCACCCTCTGATCTATTCCAGTAAGGCCAGTTCGTGGCAATCAGCTGGATTGCGCTACGCATCATTCGAGGGGACTTGAAAGGCAAGGGAAGGCCCAAAGGAGTCAGGTCGCATGTCGTGTATACAGGTGTGTAGAACCAATCTGCTTCCTCGGGATTAAAAGTTCGGACAGCGCTCGACAACAGGAAGCGGTGCATGAAGATTTCAGCGGCAAACATGTGGTTCAGGCACCTAGGATCCTTCTTCAGCAGTTTCTTGTTGTACTTGCTGGGGAGATCATAGACATAGACCTTGAGCCTCCCAACAGGGTTATCTTCTAAGACATCACCAGCACTTCCTGCATTTTATTAATTAGCCATATAATTAGGGCGTGCACAAAAGCGGGGAACAGAGTATACCTAGTTGTAGAAAGATGCTAGGGGTCAAAGGGTCAAAGCATAGTGATCAAAAGTAAGGTCGGCACTAAGCCATTCACAGGTCTAATTAAAAGTGAATTTTGCGCCTATGCTAAACTGAACGAATCATGGAGTATTGATTATCAGCATGCATCACTGACACTGAATGCCAAAGGATCCACCTGCATTCAGCTTATATGTTAACCCATCAGCATATGAAATCGGGATGGAATTGCCATGAATTCAGGATTCAGAGGCTTAACTGGTGGCTGCCGCTTGCTCGCTGTCGGCGGAGGAGGATCGGAAGTTTGGTGAGGGGTTTACCTCCACATCAGATTTCAGGTTCCTTTCTCTTTCCTTTCACCAAACTTCGGCTGGACCTGCCGAATGTTTTTCTAAACATGGACTGGACCTATCTCACTTGTCTTACTACCTTGATGAGATGTCAAATGAAAGACTCAAAGTCTCTAATTCAACCATTTCTTTGGTTCCTTTTGTAACTACTACTACTGGTGGCGTATCTTGCATGCATCTCTGTCTTCCCTAGCAGTTCGTTTCCTTTTTTAAAAACTAGGATATGGTGGCCCGCTCAAATAGCACGGGTAGGTGACGTTTTATGCCAATATTTGGATGTATTATTTTAAGACAAATATATGCAAATTGTTGTTTTCAGTAGTTTCAAATTGTAGCAGCCCAAGGTATGATCTATATTTTCTTGTATTGTAATATTCTATGGTTCATCTTTTTGAAACATGAATTCAGAAGAAAAATAAATACTTTCATAGAAACATTTTTTGGTATTTAGTGAAAATATATCAACATCCGCACACTTTTAATATGAATATTTTTAGAGATTTTTATTTTCTATGTGCATTTTTTTGTTTGAATTTTTGTTATGACGACAATAAATTATCCTTGGATTTTAGTATAATATTTGGGTGACTAGATCAATATATACCACCATAAATAATTAGAATTTAATTTCTGAGTTTGAACTGAAACACTGATTTTCTTTTTGAGCTCCAACTGAAACACTAATGAGTACTCCGTAGTAGATATATCCCTGCTATTTCTTATCTATTTTTTGTTTCACTTCTTTGTTCTCCCATCGGTGGCTGCTATAACGGTCAGCATCAGGGGCGGACCTGCCGGTCGGGCCACATAGGCCATGGCCCAAGTCGTGGCCCGACTAGCAGAGGAGCCTGATTTTGTTTATCAGCTTTGCAACCCAATGCTTGAGGAATTTTTCCTAACTTCAACCGATCTTGACACTGAACGGGCACATAGAAATGATTTATTAGCTGTGGATACAAGCAAAAAAAAAAGGTGCATACTTCTGTTATCTAATAAATTTATTGTTTACTTGAATATATTTCAATATAATTTGAAGTGGCACCTAAAGTTACGTGCAATTTTCTCCCAGTTAGGCTCCTCTGCCATGGCCCAAAACATATGGAAGAAAATTCTTTTAGGACACAGTAAGGTTACACCGTGCTAGATATGGTAATCTGAGCACAAACCTATATATAGCTGAGTTTAAGCTATGTTTAGATATAGTTGCATGAAAATTAATCACCATAACCAATATGGAGGAATTTTAACATCAATATGATGTTTTATTTTCCTTGAATTAGCGAAGTGATTATCCTTCTTTGAATCTAACACAATTCTGAAGTACCAAGATGACACTTCAGCACTACAAATTATATAGTTCTGTGTCTAGAATCAAAATAACTTTTTATACAAGCAAACACTGGATGGCTGAATTATTGCTACTTCTCTTGTTTCGACAACAAACATTTTTGAAGAAAGCCATGTCAATTTGGTCCGAATGCATATTGAAGAAAACATGCATCAATTGGAACTGTAGGTGCATTCAAAGTAACTTGCAGAATCCGAAATGATTTGTATGATGCGATTCCAAATATAGGGTGTCAACCAAATATGATTAGGCCTGAAAACGGAGCGGGTCGACCCGCCGATCCGCACGAATGGAACCTCAAATTTGCAATTGAATGGGTTCGGTCGACCCGATATTGAAAGGATTTGGCAGGATCGCGAACTGCTGACCCTAGGGGCGAATCGATCCCACCGACAGAGAAGCAGCCAGCCCGCTCGCATCGCCGCTGCTGCAGCCAACCTCTCCTATTCCCGCTCAACCCCAGGGTCGCTGGTTCGATGGTTCGCCGCGAATATCAGGGGCGGGTGTTCGACGTGCAGGGGCGGAGGGTCAGCGAAAGGGTCGCCCCGAACCGCTCCACTTTCAGGCCTAAATATGATGGAAACAAATTTATGCAAATTTTAGTGTTGGCATATAATCAAAATGAAAAAAGAAAAATGAACTCGTGGATTTGATTCTTGCAGAAAGCATTTAGTCGAACAGCTTGTTAGCATGAGCGACCGGCCGAGTACACCCTAAAGCAGTCCCATGCCCGTACTGGATTAAACGATCCACGTTTAAGAGTGCTGCTTCCGCTTTGATCCAGCAAGGATGACAACGGCCGGGTCCCGAGGAAGCCTCGCGGAGGCAGATGAGCTGCTGCCGAGCACGCTCTTTGGTCAGGATCAAGTCGACGCGCGACGCACCATGGCTCATGAGCTGCGGCCTGCGGCGGTCCAAGGCCCAGTTGCGCGTGCTGCTGCCAAACGCCGCCGCTCGCTCGCGTGCCAGCTGGATGGGAAGACGAACGGCGGCGATGAATAGGAATGAGGAGACGACGGAGGAAGACACAGAGGCGCCCACATTACTTCTGATGCTCATTTAGGCTGTATGTTTGGTTTCAGGTTTTGAGATAAGTGGATGAATATAACATGTGTTCCAACAGTCTGATGACTATGTTTCTGTAAACTGAAAATTCAGTATCTCTGGCAAATGGCAAGTAAGTGCAAGCTGCATGTTTCGATTGTTGAACATATTTTGATTGTTAAACCTATTCTCTAATATGTTCTTTTTACTAGTCTATATGTACATATTCCTGATAGTAATTCCATCCTGTTGTGTTCTCATATCAATGTGTTATACCGGCAGCTTTTGGTTTCATCTCTGTGTCAGTTAGTGTGTGGTTTCATCTCTGTGTGTGGTTCTATTGCAAAATTCAGCTAGTTGCTTGCCTGCTTCGTCGGTGCCTGCATAATAAAAACTCATTTCCTATCTTTGCTTTCCCAGAAAATCCAGCTTGATGGTGTCAAATAGTGTAGAGGTTTGTTTCCTTTTACTCTATCCGTCCCTATACATATAACGCTGGGTGGACAAGTATTAGTTCTCCTAACATCTAAACGACATGGGTAATTTCCTTTGATGCCTATTCGGCTATTCCGATGGCGGGATCCATGTGCATTTGTTAGCATATTTTGCGCATCCCCTCCTAGGGGTGGGCGTTCGGTCATACCCGAAGTTTTGGTCTGTTTTTTTTTGGTCTTTTCAATTTTCGGTTATCTAGAATTGTTACCTGAAATGACAATAACAATTTGGATACCCGACAACTTTGAGTACCTAAATTTCGGTTCGGTTTTCAGTTATACCCAAACTACCCAATATTAACACTAATTTTCAGAAAATTAAAATATGTTTGATTATACCCAAAATACACTATGCAATCAACTTGATTATGAGTTACGATTATATGATAGAGGAAAAATAAATATGGTGAATGAGTAACAAATGATGCTACATGATCATGACATGAGTATGTGTGCTACATTTTACACCTATCAATAATAATTCAGGTATTTTGGGTAGTTCGGTTACCCAAGAGTACTACCCAAATTTGAACAATAAAATTCTGTTATCTAACTCTAGTACCTGAAGACCGGAATTTCGGTTTTTACGGTCTCGATCTCGGTTTTTTGGTTTCGGTGTTTGAGTACCGGTTCCTCCCAACCCCCCCCCCCCCACCCCCCCCCCCCCCCCCCTGTAGGGTCCCCTTTTGAGGAGAATATGTTTTGCACGAATTTTAATTTGCAGTTGTATCTAGTGTGACAGTGTGAGACATATGCATGAAAGTTAAGTAACATTCGAAATAGAGCTCTAAGATGGTTGACCGGTTAAAATTGTGCCTAAACCAGAATGTCGAGCCAGCTCAGATTGACATGGCTTGACTCGGCTCAGCTCGTTACAAAACGAGCCAAGAACCTATCTTAGCTTGCCGTAGCAATATTCGTTCATTCTTCATTAATAGCTGGTTTGAAATGTCATCTGCCGCCATTGACATCCAGTGGAGAGTTCACGTGGACAGTAATGATCTGTTGGTCTTGTGCAGGTGATGCAGGTTTTTGTTTTCTAAATATAACAAATTTTAAGTGCAGAATAAAAATAAGAGAATTAGGTAAGTTATAATAGTATGATATTTACTCTACTTATCCTATCGCAAATGGACAAGATAGATTGATTACAACCCGATGTTGTGCACTCCAGCGCATAGTGCACTAAAAACTCCAAACATAGATAGTCCTAAATTCCGATAAATAAAGGCCGGCTAAGTTTACAAATTGCTATAATCACAAATACCGTTTCATGTACTCGTCCATGCGTGTATACCCAACCTCCGGGTAAAGCAGAGTAGCCTCTGCCCCATCCTCCCCAATGTCGAAGTTAGTCAAACAGCCTTCATAGAAAATGTGATAGAAATGTCCGATCGCGACTTGATGGGCAAAATCTATCTCTGCAAAAATGAACAATAATCAGCGTGGACATGTGAAACGAAAGCTCCATTTGAGCATCATGGGCACAGTACACAAAGCCTAAGTTTTGAAAATTGAATATATCATTTTTAAAGATTGATATTTTCCAAAACAGAAATTTGTGTAGTGGATTTTCTCAAGAACTTTTCGGTGATGCTGTGGCTCCAAAGCTTGCCCCTGGTACGGCTGCAACCACTGCACTCCAGGGTTCAAATCGGAGGTGCCATCCACAACACTGCTCCCTACCGTATCCATATTGACCGGCAAATCAATCGGCTCCTTCACATATCCTTCCGTAGCAACCCCAGCTTTGGCCAGGAAATCCTCCAGTGTGATCTCCTTGTCGGCTGCCTCTCGTTCCTCCTCTCACCGCCTTCCTCAGCACTGATCTCCGGGCTATCCTGTATACCTTTCCACACCTCATCAGAGAGCATTTCCCTTTTCGCAATCACTTCATTTTGAGTGAGGATGTTATCTTGGGGTCTTAGGTATATGGTCTTGTTCAAGGTGCGAGGATCATCTATGCACTTGATTGTATATGTTGCCACATCATCTTCATCCACGAATATCACTGCATGGTAGCACATTGGAACTATGTAATAATACGTAGCAATGACGGATGAATACTTCATGTGCCAGATAATTAGGAAATTAAAATTTTGGAGAACGTCATTAGATTATATCGACTGCCAAAAGAATACATAATGGAAGAAACAAGGATTCTTCGCCGAACATTTGATGAACTGTTTGCATAACGCGTGCAACAATTCATCAGATAAAAGCATTAATGGGACCAACATTTTTGAATCTGGAGTCCCATATACTTCCCTATCAGGTTCCCAGAAAAACTTGAATGAAAGATGAACTAATCATTAGTAATATTGATTACCTTTGATGTTGCCATCTCCATATACATGAACTTTTTCTTTCGGTGGCAGAAGACTTCCCAACTGGCAGAGGTTAGGACAAAAGTAGGCAGCAAAGCAATTGGCAGAAATGTATGTGTCGGGAATGTTGGCCTCTTCTATTGCCCTTCGCAGCTCCATCTTTTCGTCGAAGGTAACCCTCCCAGGTTCAAGAGCATGACCCATCCTCGAAGGGTCCATTCCGAACTCCGACGGTATGAAACGCTGCATCCAAAAGAGTTCAATTCATGCCTTAGCTAGTTTCACCGAATTGATAGATTATTGCTGAATGTAAAATCTGTTTTTCCTTTGTTTTCTAATCTATACTATAAAGACTGTAAACAAGCGAGTACATAACTTTGTACAACAGAAAGTTTTTTAGATGAGATACTTCAAAAACACGAGAAACTTCAAAAGCATCAGAACCTTGTGAAGTGGTTTATATTGACAGGTTATGACTGACCTTAACATTCCCAGCCTCCTTGATAGCCTCCATGAGCTTGTGCTGCAGCAGCAGATTGTGGCTGCGGATGTGCGTCCCCGACATGGCGGAGATGACCACGTCTACCTGCTTCACGGCGGCGACGAGGCCGGCGTGGTCGTCGAGCGAGGCCTCCACGAGGCGTGCGCCTTGGGCCTTGAAGGAGAGCAGCATCTGGAGTTTGTCGATGTCCAGCCCGATCTCCGGCCGCATCAGGAAGGAATGTCGGGTGGCCCTGAGCCAGGCTCGCCTGTACGAGCCGCCGGCCGATGAACCCTGTGACGCCGACGACGAGCAGCCGGCTCTTCTTCTCCATAGATTCGGCAGGAGGTTGCAGGTGAGAAACGAATTTTTTTAAAAATAATATTTTTATTAACTAGAATTACAAAAATAATACTAGAATTAGAGAAATTACAAAAATAATACACTGTCGCACGTTGGTTGCACGAAAATTCAATTTTCGTGTGTTGGACGCTCGAAAATAGGGTTTTCGTACGTTGGATGCACGAAAATAAGTTTTTTATTCGAAAATAGGAGTAGTGGTACGTTGAACGCACGAAAACTAATTTTTTTGTTCAAAAATAAGAGTAGTGGTACGTTGAACGCACGAAAACTAATTTTTTATTCAAAAATAAGAGTAGTGGTATATGTTCAACGCACGAAAATTGTGAATTATTATTTTTTAGCTCATGCAATTTTTGTTTCTCATTTGTTTAGCATGTGTTTTCATTTATATGTCATTTTTTATATTTTTTGTACGTAAGTGAAAATAAAATAAGTTGATTTTACTCACCGGTAGAGTGTCAAACGTGATATGAAAATTCTACAAAGTAAAATCTGTACAAGAGAAGCTATACGATAGAGCTAGAAAAGTTATATAACAACAAACAAACTTAGAGTGGGCTACTCAGCCAGTAAAAAATAATATCTGCATAGTTATAATTCATTATATGTAAATATAATTTTGAACTTTATACAAAGCAAATTTCTGAGTCTTGAAACAAGGCCCAAAATCCAAATTTGTTACCAAGATATAAAAAAATTCCATCAACTTTCTTTTCACAGTCATATGTTTTTAGAAAAGACACACTTGCTCTACCAGTGAGTAAATTCAACTTATTTCATTTTCACTTACATAGAAAAAAATATAAGAAACGACATATAAATGAAAATCCATGCCAAACAAATGAGAAACAAAAATTACATGAGCCAAAAAATAATAATTCATAATTTTCGTGCGTTGAACGTACCACTACTCTTATTTTTGAATAAAAAAATAAGTTTTCGTGCGTTGAACGTACCACTACTCTTATTTTTAAATAAAAAATTAGTTTTCGTGCGTTCAACGTACCACTACTCCTATTTTGGAATAAAAACTTATTTTCGTGCATCCAACGTATGAAAACCCTATTTTCTGCGACCAACACACGAAAATTGAATTTTCGTGCAACTAACGTGCGACAGTGTATTATTTTTGTAATTTCTCTAATTCTAGTATTATTTTTGTAATTCTGGTTAATAAAAATATTATTTTTAAAAAAATTCGGTGAGAAACACGGGGAACAAATAAGACGCGCACTAATGAGGTTCCCTTTGCTTAGGCGCACTCAAGCCATTCAATAGCCTCGGTCACACTATAAATAAGGAAAGAAAGAGTCACTCTCGTCCAACAGTGCTGTCATCAGGATCGTCCTTTCCTGATATTGCTGGTTGCTGGATGCACACACTTTAGTCCCGTCAGTTTCAGGTCTCCTTCCTCACCAACTTCGGGCCGTCAGGTCGTACTAACAGGTGTGTAGATGATTGCGATTGATTAGTTGAATACTTCTCCGTCCAAAAATATAAGCATTTGTTAACTTTCAGCTAACTCGTTTGACTACTCGTCTTATTCAAAAAAATTATGCAAATATTATTAATTTTATTATGGTTTGTTTTATCATTAAATATACTTTAAATATGTGTTATTTGTTTTTGTATTTTGACAACTTTTTTGAAAAGATGAATGATCAAACGAGTTAGCTGAAAGTCAACAAATCATTATATTTACGGATGGAGGAAGTATTTTGGATGAACCGGAGGTACCGATCGACAAATCACTTTTGTACCTTGCAAGAAGGTATGTTCCCTTTATTCACTCCAACTCCCTATCTGTCCATCACGAGATCTATGTGCAGCTGTGTAATTCAGCTGTATTTGTTTGTTTTCTTATGTGACATAAAACAATATTACAAGAGAGTGATATGAATGAAACTGTCATTGTAGACTGACTAGCCCTCGAATACAATGCATACTGCTTTCTTTCAATGCACAACAGTAAACCATTTTGAATTGAATCTCAGCACCACATGAAGGATTTTTTTTCAGGAGGGGGGAGTTTTTCGGGCGGCGGGGATGGATCGCCACCCGAGCCGCTCTAGCGGACGACGCGGGCACCCCTATTACACTTTCATCATTGTTCATGTATAAATATTAATCCGAAGATGATATGCTTGGAATGAATAAAGGTTATATGCTGACACTCACCCACCTAAACAACCCATGTGGTACTATTCATGTAACCACTTTACTTCTTAGTCACTTAAGCTGACACATCTACTACTAGAGATTGCTAACATGGTGGAGTGTTACATATTATCCTAGCCATGACCAATTCAAACCTGAAAAGGACAAGCAGCACGACGGCTGCGCGCAGAATGGCAGAACTTTGGTCTCAGCACCACTAAGGTGGTGTTCGGTTCACTTTAGAGGGGTATAAAGGGGTCACATCAAGATGCCGGCCGCATTTATGTGTACTAAACAAAGTCAAATTACAAAACTAAGTTCAGGACCCCCATCTATATCGCGAGACGAACGTAATGAGGGTAATTAAGCGGCGATTAGATGATGGTTACTGTAGCATCACTGTGTCAAAACATTGATTAATTAGGCTCATTAGATTCGTCTCGAAAAATAGCGCTCATCTGTAGAAAGGTTTTGTAATTAAATTTTATTTAGTACCCCTAAATAGTAAGATTCTTTTTACTTTAGAGGGCTATAAACTTTAGAGGGGTTTTAGAGGGGGATCCGAACGCGCCCTAACTCTCACTCAAGGGAACTACTATAGGCTAACTACCTAGCTACAAATACAAGCAACTCCATCTGCTGTGGCCATCATCTTTATGACCATTTCATCAAACAACATAAGAAACTAATTTTCTAGCTTCCCTATCCAGGACGACAGCTCAGCTCGACGGTGAATTATCGGGTCTCAGTATGCGTCCCTTTCCCTTTTTCCTTTATTCACCTTGTGGGATCCATGGGTGATGCCTCCAGTTGCGTGATTACAAGGGCAATGCCGAATTGCCGATAGCTAACTTGCTCCTTAGGTCATGTGCAGGTGATGCTGGTTTTCCTTTTTCTAAAGTTTTTTTTAGTGAAGTTATGACGTCATTGAAAATAGAGGGAGACAAAATTTTGAATGCAGATATGAGACTCAGATAATGACTGAGAATACAGACTTACTCTAGTAAATATATCGTCATTGGACAAGATAGATTGATTGCAAACCCAGGTTGTACACACCAGTGCAGGGTGTACTAAATACTCCAGTGATTGTCTTAAATTCTAATAAAGACAGGCCTGATAAGTTTACAAATATCGTTTCATATACTCATCCATACGTGTGTACTCAACCTCCGGTAGTAGAGCAGAGTAGCTTCTGCACCATCCTCCCCAATATCAAAGTTTGTCAAGCAGCCTTCGTAGAAAATATGGTAAAAATGTCCCACCGCAACTTGATGGACAAAGTCCTTGTCTTCGAAAATGTGCAAATGGACAGTAATCAGCATGGAAGTATGAAACAAGAGTCGATTGGGGAATCATGTGCGAAACACAAAGCCTAAGTTTTGAAATGGAATATATCATTTGAAAACATTGAATAAGCCCACAACAGAAAATTTTGTAGCTACCTTTCATTGAAGCCAAGAAGTCATCAGCAGGAATGTGGATTTTCTCAAGAACATTTCCGGAGAGCATTTCCCATTTCGCAATCACTTCATTTTGGGTGAGGATGTTGTCTTTGGGTCTTACATATATGGTCTTGTTCAAGGTGCGAGGATCATCAATGGACTTGATTGTATATGTTCCCACATCATCTTCGTCGACGAATATCACTGCATAGTATAGTAGATTAGAACTGAAGGACCTAGTAATGGTTGATGAATAATTAACACAAGATAATTAGGATAGTGAGAGCCAAGGCTAGGATGCTTTTTCCCATTATCCAAAAAAATTAGACAGTGAGAAATTGTGGACAACATGTTTGGATTTTCTCGAATGACATGTATAAATACTGAATGGGAGCAATCAGGAGTGTATGTTGAACATTTCAAAGACACAAAGCGGTACATTATGCGGCTTATATATGCCAGATAACTACGACCATATTTCATCAGAGAAAAGCCAGCTTCCAAGAGAAACTCGATGAAAGATGAACTATAATGTTTGATGATTACCTTTGACGTTGCCATCTCCATATATACGAACTTTTTCTTTAGGTGGCAAAAGAGTGCCCAATTGGCCCAGGTTAGGACAAAAGTAGGCAGCAAAGCAATTGGCTGAAATGTATGTGTGAGGAATGTTGGCCTCTTCGATTGCCCTTCGCACCTCCAGTTTTTCATCGAAGGTAATCCTTCCTGGTTCAAGAGCATGGCCCATCCTCGATGGATCGGTTCCAAATTCTGATGGTATGAAACGCTGCATCCACAGCAGTTATTTTTTCTTATCTGTTGTAGTTGCACCGAATCAATGGATTATTGCTGCAAATAAATTCTGTTTTCCCGCTGTTTCAGCAATGTTGGAAAGATTGAACAAACAGACTGTAAACGTGAGGACAGAACTCTGTATTCCAAGGCTTTTGAAGTATCTAATAAAAACATTTGAATCGAATGAACTTGTCTATAATATATTATGTTTAATTCAAAAGCATTAGAATCAATCTTGCAAACTGGTTGCAATTGAAAAAATTTTGGTCTGACCTTGACGTGTCCAGCTTCCTTGACAGCCTTCACGAGCTTGTGCTGCAGCTTCAGCATGTGCGCCCCGGACATGGCCGAGACCACCACGTCGACCTGCGTCACGGCGGCGACGAGTCCGGCGTGGTCGTCGAGCGAGGCCTCCAGGAGGCGCGCGCCCTGGGCCTTGAAGGACAGCAGCATCTGGAGCTTGTCGATGTCCAGCCCGATCTCTGGCCGCATCAGGACGAACGTCGGGTGGCCCTGAGCCAGGCTCGCCCGCACGAGCCGCCGGCCGATGAACCCCGTGCCGCCGACGACGAGCACCCGGCTCTTCTTCTCCATGGATCCGGCAAAAGGTTGCTGGTGAGAAACGGCGTGGCTGCAGGTTTGGCGTCTGCCTTCTGTGGGGAATAAACAGAGGATCAGTGGCGGACTAAGAGGTTCTCAGGTTCTTGTGGTGGCATATCTAATTCGCAGTGTGTGGCTGGAGCAGCACGGCCTAGTAATCCAAGTGTTTTTAGTCACATTGTAAATCAGAAATTAAAGAACAGTCTCTCTCACGGATGATCCTTTCACACGATTGCTGGCTACACCTTTTTATATCTTGTCCCGTCAGTGTCAGGTCTCTTCGTCACCAACTTTTTTGGGCGGCCAGGTCTAACGCGTGGACGGATGATTGCGACTGATTAGTTGAATCTTTGTGAAGAACGGTAGGTACAGCCCCGAGCCTTTAGGGTGCATTTGGCAGCCTGAATCGTTTCAGATTCTAGGCAGAATCACTTGAAACGGTACCAAACGCCACCGCAGCGAAACGTTTCGACACTGAATCGGTGAGAAACGTTTCGGCTTTTTTACCTAGCGAAGCGAAACGGCATTTTAGGTGTTCCGCAGGGAGAATCGTTTCGCACCCTTCTCATCTCCCATGATTCACGCATTATTTACAGACTATTGCCACCACCGCCAAAAAATCCCCATGCTCGTCCCTGTCACAACAGACTACGATTTCAGGTTTTGATAGAGGGGAATGGCAGAGGAGATGGCCTGCGTTTGATTTTGCTTGTTTGTGAGTGTGAACACACTTTAATCAGGCATCTATGCAAGCAACAAGAGCAGCCATGGCGGTCGGTCGTTCTTTTTTCTTTTCTTACGCAGGTGAGGAGAGGAAGAAGATGAGTAGAGGTGGGACCAGGTGTAGTTTCTGCTATGCACACACCGTGATGTTACATGCCAGCATGTCAATTAGGTTTTCATTTGCACAAAAATTCCAGAATAAACACTATAGAGTATACTTGCACATAAGGGTATATTGGTCATTTCAGGTATTATCCACCTATCAAAGAATCTGGAACACCTCTACGAGCCAAACGGTTTCTGAAGTGATTCTGATTCAGGTTGAGAAACGTTTCTGGGTTGAAACTGAAACGTTTCTGATTCTCAGTGAATCTGGAGCTGTACCAAACGCACCACACAAGTGCGTCGCCAACACACAGGTGGCGTCATCAAACGCTTTGGATAGAGGGATCGAGATCAGCAGTGCGTACCTAGAAATGATGTGCTTTTCATCTACACTTTTTTTCGACGGACTTTTCATCTACACTTTGAGAAACTAGCCTTTCAACCCTGCACGGGCTAAAAAATATAAATGTTATATTATTTATTTCTGGTTCTATCTCACACTAAAAGTCATATTTCCAACTAAAGTGTTTCTATTATATCCAGATGCCTATTTTTCTAGTTATTTTAAATGAATTTAAGCTACTTATTATTTATGGAATCTTTTTTAAGGTGTGTTTCCCTAACAATTGAAAGAAATTATATTTTTCTTTCATATGAGTTTTATTTCTAAATTCACATGGTTTATTAATTTTATTTCAAATTTAACTTTCCTTATTAATAATGGCATGATGGGTAATGCAGAAATAGGAATTATGTGCATCTTTTGTTATTTTTTTAAAATTCTGAATTTAACTTTTTTTGACTCACAATGGCATGGTGGATAACTTAGAAATAGGAATTAGGGCTATTTTTAGCTATTCTTTATATTTTTGAATTTATTTATTTATTGACTCATAATGGCATGGTGGGTAATTTAGAAATTTGAATTAAGAAAATCTTTTTGCCTATTTTTAAATTCTAAATTTATGTTTTTTTATTTATAATGGCATGATGGGTAATTTGTAAATAGGTATAAGGGGTCTTTTGACTCAGGTTTTATAAAGGCATAGGTGGATAATTTAGATCACATTAAATCTAAAGGCTATTATTTATCTTACTTTAATTTATGCGGTCGAATGTTTTGCTTTTTGATGAATTTCTAGCATTTTCTTTCGATTAACGTGAAGGCCTCAAAAGGAGCATCCAGTTAGTTATTCTTTCCCGAATTTAACTATTTTTTGACTCACAATGGCATGATGGATAACTTAGAAATAGGAATTAGGGCTATTTTTAGCTATTCTTTATATTTTGAATTTATTTATTTATTTATTGACTCATAATGGTGGGTAATTTAGAAATTTAAATTAAGGAATTTTTTTTGGCTATTTTTTAAATTCTGAATTTATGTTTTTTTAACTTATAATGGCATGATGGGTATTTTGTAAATAGGTATAAGGGGTCTTTTTGACTCAGGTTTTATAATGGCATAGGTGGATAATTTAGATCACGTTAGATCTAAAGGCTATTGTTTATCTTACTTTAATTTATACGGTCGGATGTTTTGCTTTTTTATGAATTTCTAGCATTTTCTTTCGATTAACACGGAGGCCTACTACTTAAAATATTTTTATATTATTGTAGCAGTTTAACATAGTTTATTATTATTATTTATTTATAATCTATATTTATGAAATAGTAGAAAATATATTAGAGAATTTCTCACCGTCCCTCAAAATGAGTGTGCGATGACTCATCATTTATACCTTGGATTGTGTCTTATCTAACAATGTATTTGATTTTGTTTTAGAAGGTGAGGTCAATTCAACCATGCCATGGTAAAGAACTAACATATATCATGGTAGGAAAAAAAATATGTCGTGATACAAATAAATTTTTTAAAGAAAATATGTCATGCTAATAAGAAAATCTGCTATGTTAGTTAGACATATGACGGTGCATTTTATAATGTTGTATTTAGAAATAGGAATTAAGTGCATATTGGATATATTTATAATTCAAAAATTTAGCTATTTTGGGCTCATAATGGTATGGTGGGTAAATAAAAAAAGAATTAGAAATATATTTTTTCTATTTTTTCTAATTTGAATTAGTTTTTTTACTTATAATGGCATGGAGGGCAATTTAAAAATAGGTGTGAAGGCTATTTCTGGATTTAGTTTTTTACTTATAATGGCATGGAGGGCAATTTTGAAATAGGTTCGAAGGGTATTTTGGTTGTTTTTTATTATTCTGAATATTGCTATTTTTTGACTCATAATGGCATGGTGGGTAATTTAGAAATTTGCGCGAGGAGTATTTTTTATTTTTTATTATTCTGAATTTAGCTATTTTATAAATATTTTTAGGAGGTTTTGTGACTAATTTTTTCATAATGGCAGTGGTGGGTAATTTTTTCTTCTTATTTTTTCGGATTAACGTGTGAATTTCTAGTATTTTAGAGTGAACGTGGTGGCTCTTTTTCGTCGTCAAACATATATATAATAGATACATACTTTCGTCGCTTATAAATATATGTCACTATATATGAGCTGAGTCCACATAACCTTCGGAACTATAAAATCATTTATTTAACCGGGAGTTCTCAAAACCGTCTAACAGTACACCTTTAGCCACTAACCAAAACCATTTTTTCCTTCGTGGAAGGTTGTATTACCATGCAGCCTGTCGTGTCACGATTTTTCTTCCTCTGTACCACGTCACCCTTGCTCTTCCCAGGGGCCCCTCACCTCTAGTCGTGGCTTCTCCGAAGGGAGAAGCTAGGATTACGCCTTTATTTATGAGCTTGCCGATTCGAACCGAAGCGGGCTGAAATGGGCTGCCCCGCTACTGGTGTTTAGATAACGTCATTATACCTGCCACTACTATTGCTTCTTCACTGACGAGCGACACTGACATCATTTTGACCGCCACTGATGTCTTCCAAACCCTGTTTTAGGTGCTTACGTCACGTTTGTGCGTCACTAATGTTGTTTCCAGCCCACTGTAGGGGTGGAAATCAAGGTGTCCGCTACTACTGTAAAAAAAGTCTGTCATTTTAGGTCTGTTTTGTGCTAGTGCGATAAGGCAGGCCGATAAGTTTACAAATATTGTTTCATGTACTCATCCATGCGTGTGTAGAGCAGAGTAGCTTCTGCACCATCCTCCCCGATATCAAAGTTTGTCAAGCAGCCTTCATAGAAAATATGGTAGAAATGTCCCACCGCGACTTGATGTGCAAGTCCATGTCTGCGAAAACGGGCAAATGGACAATAATCAGCTTGGAGGTATGAATCGAGAGCGCCATGGGCATCTTGTGCAAAACACAAAGCCTTGGTCTTGAAAATAGAATGTATAATTTTTAAACAATGAAATTTTTGTAGCTACTTTTCATTGAAGCCAAGAAGTCATCAGCAGGAATGTGGATTTTCTCAAGAATTTTCCCGAGAGCATTTCCCATTTCACAATCACTTCATTTTGGGTGAGGATGTTATCTCTCGGTCTTAGATATATGGTCTTGTTCAAGGTGCGAGGATCATCGATGGACTTGATTGTATATGTTGCCACATCATCTTCATCCACGAATATCACTGCATGGTAGTACATTGGAACTATGTAATAATACGTAGTGATGACGGATGAATACTTTATGCTAGATAATTAAGATCTTGAAATACTATATTATTATGGAAGAAACAAGGATTGTTTGTCGAACATTTCAAAAGTCACAACTGTTCGTGTATTGCGGGAAACATTTCATCAGGTAAAGCATTAATCGGACCAACATTTTTGAATCTGGAGTTCCATACTTCCATATCAGATTCCCAGAGACACTTGAACGAAAGATGAACTAATGAATATTAAATATTAGATTACCTTTGACGTTGCCATCTCCATATACATGAACCTTTTCTTTTGGTGGCAGAAGAGTTCGCAACTGGCAGAGGTTAGGACAAAAGATGGCAGCAAAGCAATTGGCGGAAATGTATGTGTGGGGAATGTTGGCCACTTCTATTGCCCTTCGCAGCTCCATCTTTTCGTCGAAGGTAACCCTCCCTGGTTCAAGAGCATGATCCATCCTCGAAGGATCCATTCCGAATTCCGATGGTATGAAACGCTGTATTCAAAATAATTCTGTTTCACATTATATTTGCTTATTGCTGCAGGTAAACTGTTTTTTCCTCTGGAAGACTTAACAGGAAAAACTGTAAACACGCGGAGATAACTTTATACAATAGAATTCCCCGCAAACAAAAATTATAGAATGGTTTTATTAGAATACGTATTCATCAAAATGATTACAATCTTGTGAACTGTTTTGTATTCACAAATTATGCCTGACCTTGACATTCCCAGCCTCCTTGATGGCCTCCACGAGCTTGTGCTGCAGCCGCAGGTTGTGGCTGCGGATGTGCGACCCGGACATGGCCGAGATTACAACGTCGACCTGCTTCACGGCGGCGACGAGGCCAGCGTGGTCGTCGAGCGAGGCCTCCAGCAGGCGCGCGCCCAGGGCCTTGAAGGAGAGCAGCATCTGGAGCTTGTCGATGTCCAGCCCGATCTCCGGCCGCATCAGGACGAATGTCGGGTGGCCCTGAGCCAGGCTCGCCCTCACGAGCCGCCGGCCAATGTATCCCGTGCCGCCGACGACGAGCACCCGGCTCTTCTTCTCCATGGATTCGGCAAGAGGTTGTAGGTGAGTGAGAAACGGCGAGGCAGGTTTGGCTCCGGCCTTACTGTGGGGAAAAGATAGAGGCGCACTGAAGCCATTCAACAGCTGCGGTCACACTGTTAATCAGGACATAAAGAATGGTCACTCTCATCCAACAGTGCTGCCATAGTGCCATCAGGATCGCTGGATACACACACTTTAATCCCGTCAGTGTCGACTGATTAGTTGAACTTTTGGACGAAAGGTGGGTTACCCAGGCTGTCAATTAATTAGTGTGTGTCATTAAAGATGAAACGACCTAGGAAAGAGGAGCGCCTATATTAACCCATGAAATCTACCTCCGTTTTTCTATATTTCTTCATTTCTAGAGAACTTTGCTTTGGTGTGTTAAAGGTGTTGTGAACCATGCACGTAGAGTGACAATAAGGTATTTTGGCAGCGCAATTACAACCACTCGTTTGCTGGCTACATCAACGGTCTACTTTATACATCGTATTATCTCAAATGCTTGCAATTTTATTATGTGTACATTTTATTTCTACTCTTTTGTTGTGCGCTGGCTTCAAATAAAACATGTGTTAGAATGACATATGGCATATGGCTTGTGTTAGCCACATGAGTGGGAGACGACATGGTATATGTGTTGATATTTCATATTATCTCAAGTGCCAGCAATCCTATGTGAACATTTCGTTTTTACTCTTTGTTGTTCGCTGCTCCAAATAAAACATGTATTAGAATGACAAATGACATATGGCTTGTGTGGGTCCGTGAGTGGTGATGAGGACATCCTCCACTATTACCCGCTGGCAAAGACGCAACAAAAAAAAGGGCTCTAGTGGCTTGTAGTCGGGCGGCGACCGTGCGAGCCTCTGAATAATCCCACCTTGCTTAGCTTGGGAGGAGGAAGCCACCTTAAAAGGGAGCGCCACCCTTCCCCTATCAGACTAGTCTTTTAGGGAGATTGGGCCTTTCCCTGACTGGGTGTGCATAAGAACTGTTGGGGTCCGGGCAACCTTAATTTATTGAGCCTCGGCCAACCCCACCTGAGCCGGATGCATCATTTGGTATCAGAGCTGGGCTCTCGTTTAAGGGGGTGGGAATGATGAGGACATCCTCCACTATTACCCGCTGGCAAAGACGCAACAAAAAAAGGGCTCTAGTGGCTCAGTTGTAGTCGGGCGGCGACCGTGCGAGCCTCTGAATAATCCCACCTTGCTTAGCTTGGGAGGAGGAAGCCACCTTAAAAGGGAGAGCCACCCTTCCCTATCAGACTAGTCTTTTAGGGAGATTGGGCCTTTCCCTGACTGGGTGTGCATAAGAACTGTTAGGACCCGGGCAACCTTAATTTATTGGGCCTCGGCCAACCCCACCTGGGCCGGATGCATCAAGTGGGACATGGCATAGTAAATTAGTTGGCACTGGACACGAACGAGTGCCGAGGGGAACAATATATCTCGATCATTTGCTCACTTGGGTATGTTTTGAGCCGATGCACCGATAAGGACGTCGGTTGGTTTTAGGGGGGAAGTGTATGTGACATCCGGCTTATTGAGATTAGTTCACAGTGACCCATGTGTGCAAGAAGAGGTAAGAATTAGTCATGCTTAGTCTGATGGGAGAGAAAAGCTAACATATAATCCTAGGTTGTTCAACACCACCAACATTGAGTTATTCTAAAAGCAACTTTTCCCTTTCCCTTTCCCCTGCTACAGTCCAGACCAGGCGAAAGGGCGAAGTCGTCGGCCCGGCGTCGATCTCCTCGCTTCCCCCTCCTCCCCGGCGTCCTCGTCGGCGCCGGAGAGGGCGGGGAAGCGGGATCCGCCGCGTGCTGTACATATTCCCTACTAGTTAGTTAGATCTAGGTAGTTAGGGTTAGGTTTACGGCATCATCGCCGGTCGTGGTGATGGTGGCCGTTCTTTTGTTCTTCCTCGGCGGATCTCGGGAAGGCGTCGTCGGCGACGGCGACGAGTTCTCTGGTAAGCCTCTGTGGAGCTTTTGTTCCTCCGTTCCTTGTGCGAAAAGGGGGAGGATTTTTGTGTTCCCCTCACCGGCGATGCGGGTGATGGTGGATCTCCAGTCCGGGTTGTCGACGTTGTCGATTTCTCCGGTTTGTGTCGGCGTTGCTGGTGTACCCAGTGATGCTCGACTCTGGGTCCTGCTGTCGTCGGCGACGGCCATGACGGCGGGTCTCTGTTCCTCTTCCTTTCTCTGTTCGATGACTGCCGATGGTCGTTCGGCTTTTGCAAATGCGCTCGGGAGGAAGTCTGAGCGCTGGATCTTGCGGCGTTTCCAATGTTTGGAGTCATCGATGGAGGAGGAAGGTGGATTCCGGTGGACTCCGGCGAGCGATGACGGTGTCCAGAAGTTTCACGACTGCTCTCGGTGTAGGGGGTTGTGTGCAAATTACAGTGTATCCAGGGTGTTTCTTGTAAATGTTCTTGGATGTACTGTTCTCATATAATATAATCCCCTTCCGTCGCAAAAAAAAAAAAAAAAAAAAAAAACATTGAGTTATTCTTTTTACATGAAGCAAAACGATATCGTAACTAGTTTGGTGGGGAGTCGGGTCTGCGCAACGTGTGAGCCGGCCTAACAAGGTTTGGATGCTAAGGTGTTACAGCGGACACACGGCTACACATATAGCATCCCTCTTATATTTTCATCGTCGCTTCATGTATAAAGATTAATCCGGAGGTGCCATTTTTAAAATAAACAACACGTGGATGTTATTATTGGCCATTTCACTTCTTGGTCACCTGAGCCAACACATCTACTACTAGAGGTTACTACCGGGCTAGGATGTTATTATTGTCCTAGTCATGATCAATACGAACCTGTAAATGACAAGAAGCACGGCAGCCGCAAAGTGGCGGAACTTTGGTCTTAGCACTAGGGCCACTAATTCTCGCTCAAGACAATTACAATAGGCGAACTACATACAAATATAAGAAAAATGAAGCAAAATATCAACTAGAAAATGAAAGTGAGACAAAACTTAAGTATCTGTGCGGCTGGCGCTGAGGTGGGGTGCTCGTCGCCATCGCCTGGAGTCGGCCACCGGAAGGTAGCAGCTAGGTGTGAGGAACTCACGACTGTTTCGTCTTTCTGCAAGAGGAGGGTGTGAGTTAAACTGGGCTAAGGCAAGCTGCTGGTGTGGACCGTAGTTGGGCCTGAATTTTGTAGGTGAGGTATTTGGGTTTTTCGGCCCACGACTAGGGCCATGGTGGTCCAAGTTGCCCTCAAGGTAGTGCCTCTGGCAGGGAAGGATTTTCTATATAGTTCTTGAGTGCTATAGCATCTTTTTTTTTTGCGAAAAAGGATGAGATTTATTAGATCACAAGAGGGTTACAATCAGCCGCCACCTGGGCAGCGGCAAAGTCCGGAGCACGACCAAGCCAAACAGCGGTGGTCATCTCAATACAAGAATTATTCGCGAGTAGATGCGCAACCCTATTCTGATCTCTATAACAATGTGAAATCTCAACCTCACTGTGCTCATCAACGAGCATAAACACCTCCTTCAGCAGCAGTGCTAGATGGGACCTGTTCTCCGCACGAGTTTTCAGCGCCGAGCAGACAGACAGGCAATCGCTCTCCAAGATGATTGGCGCAGCTGCCCATTGGACGGCCAACCTGATTCCTTCTCTACACGCAAGCACTTCTGCTTCCTCAGCATCAGAGCAGTCGAACAGGACCCGGCCCGATGAGAAGCAGACGCGTCCTTCATGATCTCGCGCGATGACACCAGCCCCAGCACGACCAGTTTCCTTGAAGTAAGCCGCGTCGACATTCACCTTAATCACCCCAGGGGAAGGAGGGATCCAACGACGGTCCCTTGGCCTGGCGTTGTGGCCGCGCGAATGCACAATCGGCTCCTTTCCCTTCGCGGTGGTCTGTACTGTCCGTTCTCGAATGTTGAACATTGTTTCTTTGTAGCTCTGCAGGAAATGAACTGAACTCCCCACCAAAACCAGCTTGCCTTCATGTTTAAGCTTGTTGCGCACATACCATGCCCGCCAAAACAGGAGTAGTACATTCGCCTTCATCTCCTCATTGCACTCTGCTAACAAAACCAGAATCCATTCAGCACCACCATCAGTGAGCAAGTGTTGGCGGTCGTTATTGATCAATCTTTACCGCCAACATACTATGAAATGAGGCTCACATAAGGACATAAATAGGATATTATTTACAACTAATGCCTCTCCACGAGTTTTGGTGATATTTTGACTGCAGGACGAACTTCACCAGAAATGGGGGCAAAAGCCTACCGGCCGGCCCCATCATAGGCCGGCCGGCCTATGTTGGATCCCAACACGGTCCAGCAACCCCAGGCATCCCCCAATGGGCTCAAACATCAAGGATCAAATGGCCAACAAGTATTTCCCAACTCGAAGTATCGACCACTGCGCAAGGCCTAACAAACAAGCCCATCAGCCACTCAAAAAGGCGTCAAATCACAGAGCAAGACCGTGGATCTTAATGGGCACATCAAGAGGGGCCAGCCCACAAAAATTTGAGGCATTTGCAGAAAAAAGCCCGCCAGCCGGCCTAGGCCCTAGGCCGGCCGGCCAACTATTTTCTCCGAATCGGCCCATCTTTTTCCAGTCGGTTCCAAAGTCAGTGGCAAGCAAACTTGACACACCGCCTAAGTAAGGAGACGTCGGCAAGTAAGGAATATCCACAAGATTCCCCTAGCATGAAGGGACCTTCTCCACTCTCCCAAGGAAGCTCCACACTATAAATAGAGGACCTCCCCCTCACTCTCAACTTGCACCTTGACACATGAGTTTTGAAGAGAAGTGAGAAGCGAAGCGCTGCCCACATAGTAGTGTAGGGAGTGAGTGAGAGGCTAGGAGAGTGAGTAGTCCCGGAATGCCGGGACTATACTTCTTCGTCGCCTCGGGTATGCTCCTCGCCTGGGAGTAGTCGTCCGAGTCTCCCGGGCCGGGTAACATGTAAGGAGATTATTAGTCAGGCAATAAAGTGAGATATTCTGCTTTATTTATTTGTGGGTTTCAGGTATGCTTTAAATATTTATTTATTTATTGCATAGACTAGCTTACCGCATGCTCGCTAGTTGTGACGATAGATATAAACGTGGTGTTTAGATCTAGAGTTATCCCTGATTTGCTCTTGACCCCACGGAGGATGGTAGCCGCGAGTACGTGTGACAGGCGTACCGGTCTCTGTAATCCACCACGTCCGGGTTATTGTTTTTAGTAGGGTTTTCAATAGCACGTAGTTCCCCTTAGTAGTTGAACCTAATTCTCGGGTTGCTACTCTGGCATGCGTGTGCCCCGAAACGAATATAGAGTAAGGATCTTACCAAGTTGCCCAGCTCTATAACTCCTTATCATTAGATTGCCTGGCCCTAGGACTCTTTCGCTTATTGCTTTATTTATCTCTTAGCTCAACTGCCCAGACTTGATTAGATTTGAGATAGTACACTTCACGTTCCCTGTGGATAAATACGATACCTTGGAATACTCCCGGGTGAAAGTTACATCGGTATCCGTACGCTTGCGGATTTTATCTGTTAGGCTAAGGACTGCCAACAAGCTTTCTGGCGCCGTTGCCGGGGAACGGTAGCTGTACTTTCTTGAGTCTCGTCTCGCCCGTATCTTTAGTTTATGATTTCTTTTTCCTTTCTTTTCTTTTTATCCTTTAACCATGAATCCCTCTTCCATCTTCTACGCCAATGCTCCAAAAGGGGAAACTCTAGAGCCCCCACCTGCATCCACACCAATCACAGCTCCGAGTTATGAGATTCGTCCTGAACTCATACTCTTGGTTCAGAAATCCAAATTCTCTGGGAAGGAGGATGAAAATCCATACACTCATTTGCGATGCTTCGAGAGACTCTGCTCCACTGTGGTGACATCAGGCGTCCCGCAGGACAGTTTTAGATGGATGTTGTTTCCATTCTCTATCACTGGCCAAGCAGAGCTCTGGTATGAAGGGCATGTGGGTGGAGCAAAAGGAGACTGGATCACTCTAAGAAAGCTCTTCTGCCTCAAATATTTCCTTCTCTACAAGGTTATTGCTCTTTGCAAGAAGGTCATGACCTTCGAGCAGGGCAGTAATGAGTCATTAGGAGCTGCCTGGGACCGATTCTTGTCATACACCTTCGAAGGGCCACATCTGGATATCCCTGAGCCACTTTGCCTGCAGCATTTCTTCTATGGACTCACTCCAACGAGCCGTAACTTTCTAGATGCTGCATCAAAGGGTTCCTTCTTGGATAAAACACCAGCTGAAGGAGCAAAGCTCCTTGGTAATATCCTTATGTATGCCTATGAGCCTCCCACTCCAGAACCACCACCCGAAGTAGCACAAACCGTACAACCCATCCCAGAGCCAACCTTCCTCCAAACTCTAATCACCGAGGATGTTTCTGGACCATCTTTTGCTTGTGCTTCGGATGCACGATTGTCCCAGAGAAGCAATCCCCTCACTGAAGACCTTCCCCCTGCGAAAAATAAACCAGTTTTTCCTCTTAGTTCTCACAACGAAGGGGTCAATCTATCTAGTTTCGGGGTTACAAGGCCTTACCCAGTGGAGGTGAATCATCATCTAGACATCGAACCAAAAGAGCCATATTCATACCCTGAGAGGAAACAAACCCACACACTCAAGCCATGTCAACCATGCCCATCAAATCCTTTCCCCATCCTTGATACTCCTCGTCCAATCGTTAAGAATCCTACCGAAGCCAATGTTGTACCTAACGAGAGGAGAGATGTGCTTGGGCAACTGGATTGTGATGCACACAGGGACATGAAGATAGATGCTCCATTCCAACACAATGGACATCAATCGAGTGTGGAACAAGATGCGAACGTTTCAAGGGATGAGTATGAGTTGCTTCTAGAGTATCACAGACAAGGATTGGAGACTGAATTCATTTATTCTGTGAAGACTCGCGAGGCAGAAAGTTTAGAACCCGAGAAGAATTTTCTCAATGAGGATGGTAGTTTCACATTGGAAAATTCACATGCTCCATGCTCATTTGAGAAATTTCCTTCCTCGGCCAATAATTATGATAATATTTATGAGAGCTGCAACCATCCTATACTGCTTGGTCTATTTAAACGGCTGGTTGTAGATGCATTTGTTTATCATAAATATTGCAAATCCCGTTGCGTTTTCTTGCATAAATTTTGCAGCCAGGTATAAAAAGATTCATCCATCTGCCAAGGAAGGCTGCAACATGAACAGGATGCAACCAAAGTCAAGCTCAGGACTTTAAACAAGCACTCACGGGAGATAAGCTGAAATTTCTAATAATTTTTCCCTTAAAAAATAAATAAATAAATAAATAAAAATATATTTTCCCTTTTCAAATAAAATGACCCGGCAAACAAGACAATTTTGGGGATGTTTCTTTCCTTCGGGTATCTTTTGCTAACCATTTCAGGAGAAGGATCGAACCAATGTCCAAGGACTACCCCACAACAAGAGGCACAAGGATGAGAGGAGCAACACTATGCTTATGGCGACATTATAATATCGGTTTGCTTCCTCTTCATCCCCACCTTGATTTTTTTTTTGTGCCCACCCTTTCTATTGATGATTGAGAGTAAAATGAACAAATTTTTTTTAAAAAATTATGAATGCTCTCAAACACAATCATCCATCTCTCATGCTTGTTATATAAAGTTTATTCTTTGACTGCTCTGATGTCCCATGGGAAAACATTCTTTTATAGGAAAACCTTGTCTAAATTGTTGGGTCATGTGATATAGCACTTGAGAGTTTATCTTGTCTTGAAATCAAATCTGGAGATTTTATTTGCAAAAAAAAAAAAAGAATTGAAAATGATTTCAGATTTCACAGTCTTCTCGATGGTTTAAATTCCTACCAGAGCCATATGTCGATTTTATTGCAAAACCTCTACATATGCTGCTTGTTATCACATTGAGCTTTTTCAAAATTGTTGTGACCCTTGTGAGATACTTTTCATGCTTTCATGATCAAGATCACGTATACTCCACCATATACATATGCTTAACTTCTACACTGGAAGTTAGCATCACCCATTGCCATCATCATTCCACAAAATAAATACTCCATATGTTTTGTACCTCTCTCTCCAGGTATCGTTGCAGAAAGAGGTATGGCTATCTAAAAAAAATGAAAAAAAAATCTTGCTCACAAGAAGAGCGTGATGAAAAAAAAAGAGAAAAGAATAAAAAAAATGAGATAGCCATGCCTTCAAAAAAAAAAAAAACAAAGAGAGGGAAGGTACACACACAGGAGTAATCATATCCCTCCATCCACTTATCCACACACATGCACATCTTGATCAGATTGTATGACTTGTTTTCTCCTTGGATCCGGTCTTTTGATTTAGCAACATATGTGATGCAAGGTTGCCTCCTTTTATCCCTACCAAGCCCCACAAAGAAGCCTATTAGTTGTAGGAGGAAAAAAAAAAGAGGCAACATAATGCCCTGGTGAGGAAAGCATACACATTGAGCGACTAAGAGCATCATTTGAGAAGACTTGTGTTCTGAAATTTTCCTGAGAAAACCAAAAACTCCAGAATTTTTTTTTTTGACAGTTGATCTTTCTGTGTGTTGTTCCATCTCTCAACTTTTGAAGACAAGGTATTTAGCCACCATAAACCTATGGGCATGGAAAATCATTGAATGAGCTTTATTTTAGCAATGCATGATAGAGAAGATGTTGTGTACTCACCTTAACCTTTGCTCAGCCTTGTTCTTAATTTATTTACTTTACTCGGGACGAGCAAAGATCTAAGTGTGGGGGGGTGTTGGCGGTCGTTATTGATCAATCTTTACCGCCAACATACTATGAAATGAGGCTCACATAAGGACATAAATAGGATATTATTTACAACTAATGCCTCTCCACGAGTTTTGGTGATATTTTGACTGCAGGACGAAATTCACCACAAATTGGGGCAAAAGCCTACCGGCCGGCCCCATCATAGGCCGGCCGGCCTATGTTGGATCCCAACACGGTCCAGCAACCCCAGGCATCCCCCAATGGGCTCAAACATCAAGGATCAAATGGCCAACAAGTATTTCCCAGCTCGAAGTATCGACCACTGCGCAAGGCCCAACAAACAAGCCCATCAGCCACTCAAAAAGGCGTCAAATCACAGAGCAAGACCGTGGATCTTAATGGGCACATCAAGAGGGGCCAGCCCACAAAAATTTGAGGCATTTGCAGAAAAAAGCCCGCCGGCCGGCCTAGGCCCTAGGCCGGCCGGCCAACTATTTTCTCCGAATCGGCCCATCTTTTTCCAGTCGGTTCCAAAGTCGGTGGCAAGCAAACTTGACACACCGCCTAAGTAAGGAGACGTCGGCAAGTAAGGAATATCCACAAGATTTCCCTAGCATGAAGGGACCTTCTCCACTCTCCCAAGGAAGCTCCACACTATAAATAGAGGACCTCCCCCTCACTCTCAACTTGCACCTTGACACATGAGTTTTGAAGAGAAGTAAGAAGCGAAGCGCTGCCCACATAGTAGTGTAGGGAGTGAGTGAGAGGCTAGGAGAGTGAGTAGTCCCGGAATGCCGGGACTATACTTCTTCGTCGCCTCGGGTATGCTCCTCGTCTGGGAGTAGTCGTCCGAGTCTCCCAGGCCGGGTAACATGTAAGGAGATTATTGGTCAGGCAATAAAGTGAGATATTCTGCTTTATTTATTTGTGGGTTTCAGGTATGCTTTAAATATTTATTTATTTATTGCATAGACTAGCTTACCGCATGCTCGCTAGTTGTGACGATAGATATAAACGTGGTGTTTAGATCTAGAGTTATCCCTGATTTGCTCTTGACCCCACGGAGGATGGTAGCCGCGAGTACGTGTGACAGGCGTACCGGTCTCTGTAATCCACCACGTCCGGGTTATTGTTTTTAGTAGGGTTTTCAATAGCACGTAGTTCCCCTTAGTAGTTGAACCTAATTGTCGGGTTGCTACTCTGGCATGCGTGTGCCCCGAAACGAATAATAGAGTAAGGATCTTACCAAGTTGCCCAGCTCTATAACTCCTTATCATTAGATTGCCTGGCCCTAGGACTCTTTCGCTTATTGCTTTATTTATCTCTTAGCTCAACTGCCTGGACTTGATTAGATTTGAGATAGTACACTTCACGTTCCCTGTGGATAAATACGATAACTTGGAATACTCCCGGGTGAAAGCTACATCGGTATCCGTACGCTTGCGGATTTTATCTGTTAGGCTAAGGACTGCCAACAGCAAGTCCTCGCCTGGAAGCTCCCAATGTTGTCTCATAGCTTGCCTCAAATCTCTAGCAAGTGGGCATCTGACAAGAGCATGAAATTCTGATTCTACTTCAGTGGCACATATAGCACACGTTCCCACCTTTTCAAGCTTCCTTGCACATTTATTCTTCAGTGTGGGTAAACATGCAGTAGCTACTCTCCAGGCAAAATTCTTCGCTTTGGGTTGAACATTCGCTTTCCATATACCATTCCATAGACTGCGATGACCATTTGGAGCAGAGCTCGAGCTTTGTTCATCAGCATTTTGCATGTCCATCCCCAAATTATAAGCACTTCTAACAGTAAAAAGGCCGGTTTTCTCATAGTGCCAGGCTATAAAATCCTCTTGACCTCTCAGCGGCAGTTTAATCTTTCTGATCTCATCCACATCCGGTGCATAGAAGATGTGTCGTAGCAGCTCTAGGTCCCATGAGTTGGTACGTTGATCGATCAGATCCGAGACCCACTTCAACCTGCACCTGTTTCTCTTTCCCATTACTGATAGGTTTGGGTTGTTTGGAATCCACTGATCACGCCAGATACGTATGCTCTTGCCATCTCCTACCCTCCAGATGAGCCCCTTCTTAAGCAATTGCAGTCCATACTCAATTGACCGCCACGTAACTGATGCATTCCCCGAGAAGGAGGTATCAATGAGATTTCCATTTGGGTAGTATCGGGCCTTTAGAATCCTAGCACACAGGCTATCTGGATTATACACTAACCTCCAAGCCTGTCTTGCGAGAAGTGCCTGATTATACACTCGCAGATCACGAAATCCGAGCCCACCTTTAGTCTTGCACTTTAGCATCTTCTCCCAAGCACACCAGTAGGTTTTTCGCTTTCCTTTTTCAGCTCCCCACCAGAACCTTTTTATAGTTCTTGTCAGCTCATCACACAGGCCAGCAGATAACTTAAACACACCCATACAATATGTGGGGAGTGCTTGAGCCACTGATTTAATGAGTGTTTCCTTGGCTGCGCTAGACATGAACCTTTCGCTATAATCTGACATTCTCTTCCCGAATCTCTCCTCCAAGGGTTGGAAGGCATCCCTTTTCCTACGCCCTTCAGGTGTCGGCAAACCAAGATACCATGGTTCAAACGTTTCCCGCTGCACTTGCAATATGTTCCTGATGGTGAGTCTATGCTCATCAGGCACATTTGGAGAGAATAAAATTGAGCACTTTTCAGCACTCAGCAGTTGCCCCGTACCTGGCTGAAAATTCTGGAGTACCTCATGAATACTGGCGGCTTTTCAGGCACAGCTTTAAAGAACAACAAACTATCATCTGCGAAGAGAAGGTGTGAAACTGGAGGCGCTCTTCTACAGACTTTTAGGCCCTCAATAGTGCCATTCTCCTCAGCTCTGCTTAACATCTTCGAGAGGGAGTCGGCAACTAAAAGAAACAGATATGGCGACAAGGGATCACCTTGGCGTAGGCCGTGCGACGGACCAAACGGGGGCAGAAGTTCGCCGTTGAATTTAATCCTGTAGCGGACAGTGGTCACGCAAGCCATGATCCACTGAACCATGTGTTTTGAAAGCCCAACTTTTCCAGCACCTTCTGCAAGAAACCCCAATCAACTCTGTCGTACGCCTTGGCAAGATCAAGCTTGTACGCACAGTAACCATCTCCTCCGTTCCGACAACTTTGCATTGTATGTATACATTCAAAGGCTATCAGAGCATTATCAGTGATTAACCTCCCTGGAACAAAAGCACTTTGATTTTCTGATATAATTGAATCAAGCATCGGCCGCAACCTGTTTACCAAGCATTTTGAAACGACCTTGTACAGGACGTTGCACAAACTGATGGGCCTGAAGTCACACAACTTTGTGGCCTGAGGCTTCTTCGGAATCAGTACGATTGCGGTATCATTCACTCCTTCGGGCATATGCGATGTACGAAAGAACTCCTGTACCGCCCTTACCACATCTTCTCGCAACAGGTTCCAATTTCTCTGAAAAAATCGCCCTGGCATGCCATCTGGGCCGGGCGCCTTAAGCGGCCCAATTTGGAACAGCGCATTACTGATTTCAGTTTCAGTAAAAGGAGCACACAGCGCTGCGTTGATATCATCGTTGATCACCTCCGGGATAGCCTCCATGACATAATCCGGCCGCACTTCAGGATCACGGTCATACAACTTTTCAAAGAACTGTTGTGTCAGCTTATGCATATTCTTCTTCGTGTCACACCAGCCCCCTTCATCAGTTTGTAACTTCTTAATAAAATTCTTCCGCGCCCTCCATCTCGCCTTCCGGTGAAAATACTTAGTATTTCTATCACCATATTTGAGCCAATCTATCCTTGACCGCTGCAACCACATCATTTCTTCCTTGTATAGCAACTCATTCATAGTGTCCAGTGTGGCCCTTAGTTCGCTAGCCGCCTCTGCATCACCAGCCTCTCTTAATTCTTTGAGTTTAGCTCGCAGCTCCTCGATCTGATTTGTCACTGTTCCAAAATGCTTGGAGCTCCAACGCTTGAGTTCAGTGAGAACCAGCTTGAGTGCCTTTTCAACATCACCCAAGTTCGAGGTCGGTGTGCGCTTCTGCCATGCTTCCTCTATTGCCTGAGGCAGTGACTCCTCTGTCTCCCACATAATTTCGTACATTAACTGGCGTCCACCCTTCCTTCTCTGACCCTCACCATGTATGGATGTTAACAGAGGGCAATGGTCAGAGCGTGCCGCTATTAGATGCTGAACACTTGCCTCCTCAAACATGTTCCTCCAGTCATAATCGGCGACCACCCTGTCCAAGCGCACTTTCACATTGCGATCACCATCTTGATTATTGTCGTACGTATATGGCAATCCCTCGAAACCAATATCATGCAGTTCACATACTGACAGTGCATCTCTAAAATCTGCCATTTGTTTCTCTGGCCTCAAACATGCAGAGAAGTGCTCAAATTGCCACATGGCTTCATTAAAGTCTCCCATTACAGTCCATGGCAGATTTGATTTAGGCTTCAGCTCAATTAGCCTTTCCCACATCTTCGGCCTGTTTTCTACTCTTGGCTCTCCATAAACAAAGGTCGCACGCCACTGAGGTGCTCCCGGTTCCTCTCTTACCGCCACATCGATGTGTCGTTCAGAAATAGACAGTAGCTCAACCTCCATTGATTCATGCCAGAAAAGAACAATTCCACCACTCAACCCATTACTACTAACAGGAAGACACCCTTTCAAGCCCAACCTCCACCGAAGTCCCTCCACTCTTGAAGCTTTTACACGAGTCTCCGAGAGGAACACCATTTTGGGGTTATGTATCCTTGTCAAGGACACGAGCTCTTGAACTGTCCGGGGATTCCCCGCCCCCCGGCAGTTCCAGCACAATATACTCATTGCTCCTGACGGGCCTCGACGTGAGCGCCCGTCAGTTCACCCTCTATCGCCGGGTTAGCATTGCTCGTACATCCCTTCTTCAGAACACTTCCATCCTCCCCCTCCCTTCCCTCCTCACTACAATCAGCCAGGTCTTGATGGTCTACACCTCTCTTCCCCAAAGGAGATAATGGGGTCATGCAGACATCCTCTTGATTTAGTGCTCCGCACCCTCCCCCTGCATTGAGCGAGTTCATTAAGGATGCTATGCTGTTAGCCATCGTTACTAGTAACTCGCAGCAGTTATATGCAAACCGTCGGAAAAAGTCACGCCACGTAACGCCTATGCCTGGGTCTCCTGGTGGCTAGGGTTTACGGGGGCGATCCCAACGTCTCCGATCGTCTCGGCCTGGTTTCCGATTAGCTAGGTCTCTTGTGTTTCTTCCCTATTCAGTTTCGCACTTTCGTTTCCTCGTACGAGTTGTGAAGCTGGGGGTGATACGGGGAGGTATTGAGTCCTTTCCCCACCTGAGGTTTTACTCCTCGTGCGCGGCGATTGTGCGAACCAAGTCAGGATTTTCGGTCTTCTTGTAATTCGGCAACGATGAGCAGATCTTCGGCTCCTCCGGACGGAGGAGGGGTAGCAGATCAATCTGATGGAGGGCGAGCCCTGGCTGCAAAGCTAGGGTTGGGTGGTGCGGCGGCGGTACTTGATGTATTGCCCGCTGGCACCGCAAGAAGCCAGGAACAGAAGTTTCAAGTATCGACGGCAGGCGTCAACAGATACAGGGAGAGAGTTCACTCCTGAACCGCAATCGGGATATTGTGCTGTACAACAATGGTGTGTTTGAGGAAACAGGTGAAAGCGGAGGTGTGGAGGAGGAGGGTAGTGAGGATGTGGGTGATGATTTTGACGAGGAGGAAGACATTCTGGATTTTGATCTGGGTGAGGCAGCAACACGTAAAGGGAAGAAGTGGCTTGCACTGGCTCGTTTCTATTCAGTCAAGAGCTTTAATGTGGGTGGCTTGTTCGATGAGATGAGGAAGGCCTGGCTTCCTAGGCACAAAATTGATCGCAAGCAGCTGTGTGAGAACCTCTATCTGCTTGAGTTTCATGGGGAGGGTGCTTATAAGTTTGTGATCAAGGGAGGGCCATGGCGCCACAAAGGTGATGCGCTTATTGTTGTTGCATATGATGGTAAAACGAGGCCGTCAGAGGTGGCACTGGATACTGTACCGGTGTGGGTGCAGGTTCTGGACTTACCTCCTGTGATGATGACGGAGGAGGTGGGAGTGATGCTGGGAGATAAGCTCGGGGATAAGCCAGGCAGCACCATTGAGGTGTACAAAGAACATGGGAAAGTGGCAGTTGGCAGGTTCCTACGTGTTCGTCTGAAGCTGCCAATACATAAACCTGTCACGCCATGGATTAAATTCAGATTGGAGGGGAAGGTAGAGACCTTTGATATCAAGTACGAGCTGCTGCCACATGTATGTTTCAAATGTGGCTGTATGGGACACTCTGACAGAGAATGTCAGAACCAGAGGCACAAATTTAAGGGGTTTAAGTATAACGATGCTATTCATGCTTCTCCGTACAAGAAGATTGAACACAGAGGACGGACGATGGAGGCTATGGAGAACCCTAGTGTGAAGAGGGGCCTGCATTTTGTTAACCCGCTGCAACAGCATGTGAGGGCTACCCCATGGTCATCAAAGAACAATGAAGGCGAGGAGGAGGTCGAGTGCAAGGGGTCGGGTGGTGAAAGGGAAGGAAAGCAGACTGAACCAAGTAATGGAGGGCGAGCTGGCGGACAACTTGGGTAGAATGAATGTGAACAATGTGCTACCGCTAGCAACAGCAACAATAGGAAAGTTGGCGCAGTCCAGCGACACCTCATCGCTTGTGAGATCAGTGTCGAGCAGTCTGGGAGGCAAGGCGGCACGTACACATGGGAGCCAAATGATTAGGAGAGCGCCATATACAAAAATCTCCAGATCAACATCTCAGAATGACTCGGAGAGAAATTGGGAACATGCCATGCATGGCAAAACAGCGAGGCTGGTGCCTGAGCATAAACAGGAGTTGAGTGCTCTAGCATCTGAAGCAGCCACTGTTGAGATTCATGCAAATTAAAATCCTATGACTCACAGCTTTCTTCCACCTTCATCCTTTCTTGCCTGACCGACCATGACCCTGATCGCCGCCTGCCTGCGGCGCGGGAGGAGCAAACCCATGGCCGCCGCAGCCGCCCGCCACTGCTGCGCATGTAGCACCGCCTCCGCCCCGCATTGCCGCCTACGTCGCCGCCAGCGAAACAATATGGTGCAACGGGTGGAACAATCTGCGCAACGAGCTGGAACTTGGCTAAACGGGCTGCAACAAATCGGGGCATCAGGCTGGAACAATCGGCGCAATGGGCTGGAACAATGGGCGAAATGCGCTGGAACAATCAGAACAAAAGGCTGAAACATTATCGAAAAAAATACTCGGACCAATTGGAAAAAGTGGGAACTTTTCGACCTGGGTCACACAAGTTTCCTCTAACAGGCCTACGTGGGCCGAGTGCCTCATGTGCTATGCAGCACCTGGGTTTTGTACAAAGAGCCCCTGGCAGGGACCATGAATGGGGAAGTGCCACTAGCGGTTTAGCATAATCCAATGCCTGCAAAGATCGATGAAGGGTGACCATTTGGTGCATCTAAATCTTACTCCCTCTGTCCCAGAATAATTGATGCTTTCGACTTTTAGACATTATGTTTGACAGTTCGTCTTATTCAAAAAATTTATGTAAATATTATTTATTTTTCTGTAATTTATTTTATGATTAATAATACTTTAGTCATGTCATCTTTGTTTTAGTATTTATACAAAATTTTTGAATAAGACGGACGGTCAAACGTGATGTCTAAAAGTCAAAAGCGTCAATTATTCTGGACGAAGGGAGTATGTTGCTCTTAACAATCGGACGTGTTGTCTCCATTTTTGTTTGCATGTCGTTTTAGGTTTAGCCATGATAATTAATGAGATAAAAAGTTAGAGAGCAACCAAAAACATTGAGCACTAAAGGAGGAGAAAGAAAGAGAAAGTTGCATTAGAAAGCGAGATAACACCTATCTGAAAAATAATGTTGGCTCCAAGAATAAAAATATTAAAATGAAATGGGGGACTATTTTAATGCACAAGTTTTAACATAATTTTTTGACTAAGTTACATAATTGAATAGAAAGTACAAGTCGTCTTTGGATGCTGTAGTTTTCCAAAACCTAAGTATCAAGAAACCATGTTTTAGAATAATGCCAAGAAAAATCATGGTTAAAAAAAATAGGTCAAGAGTGGAGTTTTTAAAACTCCATAATTATGATGGCACTTCTAGCACTATTATGGCTTTTTAAAACTAGAAAACTGTTACATCAAACACTTTCATACCTGCAAAACAAAGTATTCGGCTAAACTGTAGTATTCTTATAAAACTTCAAAAATACTTTGTATCAAAAAAAGACCCATATCTTTAAATTCACTATTAGTATATTCATAGTTTAGATAGCAATATCCTTTGGAAAGCAACAAAAATGGTTGATTTGTTTTTTAAAAAATAGATAGAATTTTTAAAATTCTAAGAATATCCTAATCGACTTTAGACATTCAGATAAATTCTAATTTTTTCTCAAAAAAAAAGATAAATTCTAAGAATATGGAATTTACTCTGCTTATTGTATTGTAAGTGGAAAGAAAGATTGATTCACTAGTACAAAATGACCTGCAGTGGCAAAAATAGTAGTGACGGGCAAAGAGACATCTGTCACTGCAGGTGCAGCGCCGGTGTGACATCTTGGCCCAGGGCTTAATAGGATTGATAGAATATTCATACAAACAAGTTGCAACTTCTTTCCGGAAGCTCATCTCGAAAGAACTCCGAGGTTAAGCGTGTTTGGCATGGAGCAATTTCGGGATGGGTGACCGACCGGAAAGTTCTTCTCGAGTGCGCACGAGTGAGGATAAAATGGGCAGAAAAGACTTGCGTTGGTCTGTGGGGACAGTCTTGAGATCTTAGAAAGCTGCCAGGTGTGAGCGGGCCCGGCTCGGGGAGCGAAACGTTACAGCCGGATACTATAGCACCTACATGTGACGGACGGAATGACACAAGCGTAGCTACAGGGCCCCGAGCATGTATCAATGGCGGACGGAGTGACGTCGGTTGCGCCTGCCACCAAAGATGAAGCAACGTACAGAGGATCTGGGCTCACCAAAAACTCAAGCTATCTTCTTATCCGAACAATATCGGGCTTGCCTCAAGGGAGGGTGTTTGTACGGCGATCAGAAAAAATGGAAACAAGGGGAGAAGGTTTTGATATTATTATTTTTTGGCTTTGGTAAAGGAGGTACTCCCCCGTTCCCCTTTATGTGTTGTTCTGGAAACGGGGGAGAAACCAAGGAGGCTGCTGACCAAGTAAACTTGACTCTGCTACCCCTCATTAATCCTACCGCAGCTTTCGTTGACCACCCTCTCTTGCAGCTCATCTCGCTGGCGCATTGGTCTCGAGGAGCAATCGCGTGCTCCTGGCAGCCTCGGCTCGCCCCATACCCACCACCCCCCCTCCCCGCCGCCGAGACGCAAGAAAGAGGAATAGTGGAGGCCACCTAGATCTGGTTAGCCTGGAGGACTCCAGCCCGGCGACGTGCGCGTGGAGGAAGGTCGCAGTTGGTGGTCGGCGAGGCAGCTGCGACCTGCGGGAGCGGCGCGGCTTCATCCGGCAAGGCCGTCGCGAATCCACCGACACGATCCCATCCCCGCAACTGCGCTGGATCTGCGGGCTGGGGAGCCGAGAGTCTTGGGCTGGTGGCGGACGACAGATGCGATGGCTGCGTTTGGGCTCTGCGATGCCAGACATGGCGGTGCAGAGCAGCTTGCCGTGGTGGCCTAGATGGGAAGGAGGTGTCAAGGTGAGGAGGCCCCATGGCGGAGGGAAGAGGTCGATGTGGGAGAGAGAGAGAGAGAGAGGGAGGGGGGGGGGGGGGGGGGGGGGAGGACACCTCGATTCGTGTTTATTAGGGGCAGCAATGGAAAGTTGCCTCAAAGGACACCTCGATACGTGAGAACGACACTTAATTCAGTAAAATTGTAAACGCCAGGACGACACATAAAAAGGAACGGAGGGAGTAAATCTTTGCCATCCGTTGCAGCCTTTTTTGTGATTAGATGTTGATTTCAAGGTTAATTTTGCGGATAAAGTTTATCTAAGGTTTACATCTTTTTTGGTTTGATTTGAGATGACTCCTTTGATTTTCTTGTGGGAATTTAGTAGAACCCATCTAATTTGTTCACATTTCATGTCCTGTGTTATTTGTTCTATGGGTTTTTTTATTGAAATTTTGTATCTCAATTTTGGATGTATACATCATATATGCATGCATAGGAGAGAGGGGATGGGATATTTGGTATAGTCTTGTTTAAAATAAACTATTTGAAGTAAAAATCTTTTTGTATGTTGATGTGTGTCTTGATTGAATAAAGATATTGGAGAAAATTGATATATTATTATTATTTATTTTATAATTCCTATTCCTTTGTATAATAATTTTTTATAATTATTGTAGATGGCAGATAGATCTTGGATGTTCGACGGGGAGAAGGAGATCTACTAATATTTTTTCGAGGAAATCACCAAATTTCTTCAAGGCGCCAAGACTCACGCTTGACGTCACCAAATCGTTCTCGATTGTACTATTGAACCACATGTTGTACAAACCAGTGCATGGTGCACTAGAAACTCCCAAACATAGAAAGTCCTAACTTAAATCAATATATAGATAGGCTGGCTAAGTTGACTAATTGGAATATTTACAGATACCGTTTCATGTACTCGTCCATGCTTGTGTACCTAACCTCCGGGTAGAGCAGAGTAGCCTCTGTCCCATCCTCCCCGATGTCGAAGTTAGTTAGGCAGCCCTCATAGAAAATGTGGTAGAAATGTCCCACCCCGACTTGAGAGGCAAAGTCCATGTCTGCGAAAATGTGCAAATGAACAACAATCAGCACGTAGGTGTAGGTATGAACGAAAGCTCCATTGGGGCATCGTGTGCAAAACACACAGTGTTGATCTTGCAAATTTAGCATATCATGAATGTTTAAACATTGATGAAATTTTTTTAGCTACCTTGCATTGAAGCCAAGAACTCATCAGCAGGAATGTGGATTTTCTCAAGAACTTTCCCAGAGAGCATTTCCCATTTGGCAATCACTTCATTTTGGGTGAGGATGTTGTCTTGTGGTCTTAGATATATGGTCTTGTTCAAAGTGCGAGGATCATCAATTGTCCTGATTGTGTAGGTTGCCACATCATCTTCATCCACGAATATTACTGCATAGCATATAGAACATTATAACTCGTTTCAAAAAAAAAAAAAGAACATTAGAACTAGTAAGACCCAGAAAGGACAGCTGAATAATAAACGCCATTAAATAGGATGTTGAAATCAAGGAAAACATCATTGGACTATTTCGAATGCCAGATAAATACTTAACGAAAGAAACCAGAAGTGTATGTTGAACATTTCAAAAACACACAACTGTACGTAATGCTGGATAACTGGGACAACATTCTGTTGATAAAGCATATGATCAGACCAACATCTGAGAATCTTGAACTACTTCCACGTCAGATTACAGGAGAAACTATAGACTGGAAGATGAACAACTTATCACATATAATATTTGATTACCTTTGACGTTGCCATCTCCATATACATGAACTTTTTCTTTTGGTGGCAGAAGCGTTCCCATCTGGGCGAGGTTAGGACAAAAGTAGGCAGCAAAGCAATTGGCAGAAATGTATGTGTGGGGAATGTTGGCCTGTTCTATTGCCCTTCGCAGATCCATCTTTTCGTCGAACGTAACTCTCCCTGGTTCAAGAGCATGTTGCATCCTTGATGGGTCCATTCCGAATTCCGATGGTATGAAACGCTGCATCCAAAACAATTTCAAGTTAAGCAAAATCCAGACTCTTGCCGCGGGTAAAATCTGTTTTTTTCCCCTATGTTTCCTTGATGTCGGGAGGACTCAACGAAAAGATTGTAAACGCTAGTAGAAAGTATAACTATGTAAACAGAATGGTATTTACACACTTCCAAATCCCATGAACACGTCTATCAGTCTCTTTCCAATTCTAAAATATTAGAAACTTATAAACGGGTTGTTATTCAGATTTCATTACCTTACCCGTGACCCAAAAAAAAAATATTTGCCTGACCTTGATGTTTCCAGCCTCCTTTATAGCCTCGACGAGCTTGTTCTGCAGCAGCAGGTTGTGGCTGCGGAAGTGCACGCCGGACATGGCCGAGATGACCACGTCGACCTGCTTCACGGCGGCGACGAGGCCGGCGTGGTCGTCGAGCGAGGCCTCCACGAGGCGTGCGCCTTGGGCCTTGAAGGAGAGCAGCATCTGGAGTTTGTCGATGTCCAGGCCGATCTCCGGCCGCATCAGGACGAACGTCGGGTGGCCCAGCGCAAGGCTTGCCCGTACCAGCCGCCGGCCGATGTAGCCCGTGCCACCGACGACGAGCACTCGACTCTTTTTCTCCATGGATCCGGCAAGAGGTTGCAGGTCAGCCAAGGCGGGGCAGAATTTTTTTTTTCCCCCTTGGGAAATCGATGGCTATGCAGGCTTAGCTTCGGCTGTGTAATGCAGCAGCGCGACTAAGACATCCAAGAGATTGGTGAAATCGTCAAACTGTAAATAAGGATAGAAAGAATGGTCTATCTTATCCGACTGCGATACCTTCTAGATAAATCCTTTCCAAGATCTCAAGGTTGACATGATTGCTGGATACACATATTTCTAGTTGCTGGTCGTCTCTCTTCGTCACCAAGTTTGTCAGGACGCGACACATGGATGATTGCGACTATTAACTGTTTTGGGAAGAACGGTAGGTACACTCTCGAGCCTTGCACGGTGCGCAGACAACATACAGGTAGGATCATCAAACGCTTGGGAGAGCAGGCTTGTGATCAGCATTTTGTACATAAAAACGGAATGTGTCATAGAACTTCGAAAAATAAGAGTGCCACAGTGTGAATCACGTGATATTTTAAAACAATTAATACTTTAATTTTTTCGTTTCAAAATAATCTTCATTATGTGTCTAGTATAAGTTTTTGGATATTAATTTTAAAATAGCTGTATTGTCTGATAGTATAAATTTAGTTTTTAGATGTATTATGAGAAATATTTAAACTAACATGTTGTCAAACAATACGCAATATTCGTACTGTTTTCTTCAAAATTTCTGTTCATATGTCAAAATACCAAATTAAAAAAATACCAAATTAAAAAATACCAAATTAAAACTTTCGCAAAAAAATACCAAATTAAAAATAAATTATGCTGGTATTTGTCATAGAGAAAAATTCCACTAACGTATTTCCATCAAGGTGGGCCCACTTAGATCCGAGATCAAAATCTTTTTCAGTACTAATTGGACAGGCTAACATGCGTGCGTGAAGCATCAATAATTTGGCGCTGTCACCTCGAATTGACCACCGAAGCTGGCCTTGTTCTATTGGATGTACTTGATCTGGTCCTATCCTATGCTCAGTCACCGTCGGAACTCGAAGTTTCAGTTGCTGAACATGTGCATGGATGCCACGTTGACGCCACGCCTACCAAGTCGTCACCTCTCGCGTGCTGCCACCCATCAAGTAGTCTCTTTTGCAGCTGCTATATCTTCGTCTCCACAAGACCACCACCACATACACAAATTGTTAACAAAGGATCGGCGTCCTTCAAAGTTTCAAGATGGCAATGCCTTGGGAGCTGGCCGAGTACATCATGGCACTCACATGGTGGTCGCTCGCCGGCTGGGTCGCGGCGTGCGTGGTGCTCGCAAACGAGGTCGCCTGCATGCTCCACCGGCGCGATACCGCTGTCTCCCGGCGGCAATCGATGATGTACTGATGGAGCCGGTGCTCCTAGTTTCTTCTCTCCTTCTCTTTACTTTTATTTTCTTTTTTGTTTCTTCAAAAGTTTCTCCTTGCTTTACGGATATTCATGTAAATTCAGGATAGATATATGGACCTTAATGTAGATTTTTTTATCCTCTATTCAAGATGAGATACTGTGGTATAATTTTTTCTTTTTACAGGAATCTTTTAATTTTTTTAATTTATGTTATTTTTTCGCTTGCGTCAATACATATAAATTATGAATTCCTTAATTGCTGCTTAGACGTTAATACATTGTTATCATGATATTGATTGTTCAGCCTGAAAACGACTCTTCTAGAATATAAACACTTTTGTGTATCTTTAAAATCAAATATTTTTAACCTTGACGACTAAAAACGTAGAATTCATAACATTTGAGCATATACAAATAATATTATTTGTGTAGATATTACTAGTGAAAGTTGAAATGTTTGCTTCTACTAAGCCCAGAAATACGTTATTTTAGAACAAAATATAATAGTATGGTAACACGAGCGTTAGATTATTTATGTGGCGAAATTCAGGCACCCACGAGGCCACGACGCTAACGCAGAGAAGGGTAGCTCACTAGTCTATGAAGCTTAGCTAGCGAGTGTGCTCTCTTACTGTATCGAAGAAATTATTAGTTTGTTGCATGAATAGGGTATGCCCATTTGACCATTGGCTTCGCTATATACTAAAATTAATTTTTCGTTATTATTAAACCATTCAATTCAAGAAACAGACATGAGAATTACAACTTTCATTAGCATCCGACATTGGAATAACCCAGCAAACAATAGGAAGATCGATCGCATTGGGAAGAACTCTCAATTAGGAGCTCTAATTCATCCCAACAAAAAACATAGCAATTTTAACTTAAAAATAAATCAGATTTCCTGTCCTCATGATAAACAACAATATGAGAATGGAGGGAGTATATTGTTTAACTATCTTTGGTGTTAGAATCAGCTCAAGTACACCATCCCCATATTAATTCTATACTCACCAACAAAATGTTTGGTGTTCAAAAAGTATATAGAAAATGAATTAAACACTGGCCTTTTAAAATCAAAAGACATGTAATTCACTTCTTTGAAATATTAACCCTCAAAATATTTGAATATCATCAAGTGGCACCGAATGATGATATTCTTTTATAGCTCTTTTATTAGAAGTCTTAGTACACACTACCAGCGCAAGAGTCGATTGTTACAATCCAACCGTATCACTGTAAGGAGGAAGTCTACAATCCTGCTCCCACATCTGTGGATTGTAATTCTTTGAACAGTTTAAAGATGCCAATGCAATTCATGATAAACTGAATTTACCTACGGTTGCCCTAATTGCATTGAGGTTTCACAGCTCATCACCTGCATTATGTTGATCTGGAAGGAGCAACATACAAATATGATTCTGAGAACTACAAACGTTGCAAGGATTATCATCGTGAGCCATGCAGTATATTCACGTCGCTGATACAATGTACCATCTTGAGTCAGAAGACAAACCGACCCAATTCATAACTTGTTCTGTTAATCGAAACAACTATCGAATCATGCAATAAAAATGCTTCACTGTTGTGGTACTTGGTTTAAGAGCACAGAAATATGATACAATAACTAATTATTTTGCTAACACAATGAGGCATGCCACCAATTCATTGCAACCAAACCAACCATGATACAGATAAACTAAAATGCATCGACCGAGACAATTCATTACAACCAAAGCAACCACTCTGCATGTACTGTGTTACGATTTCCGTACTTGGAAAGATGATACCACTAGGCATATGCCTGCTTAATAAATACAAGAAAATGGTAATGAATCTGTTGTTTATTGAAAGCATAGTAATGAGCATGAAAACCATGTACCAGTCCTCTCCAAAGGGTGCTCTGGACTGAATTTCCTATAACAGCACGAGTTCTTAACATACTAGAACAAACAACCCATGCACCAAAACCAATATAAATAAGAGGAAACGAAAGGAGCATAGGCACCCAACTGACGAGCGGCCCAGTACAAGGCGACCTGGTACGACGTTGCGTCCACCTTGAGTGCTTGTAACTGTTTTGTCAGCACAACATGAATAGTGTGGCTGTTTTGAGTCCGCGTAGGCAACAAGGCAACCAAATCTGGTGCGACCTCCTCCAATGACGTGAGACACTCTTATCACGCCAGAAGAGGGCCAGGAGAGCATCACCTAAACGGCTTAAGACATCATCATTAAATAGCTAAGGGGGCGTCAATGAGGGAAGCTCATACCCGCCCAATTCTCGGAATGATCGACCTTGGCAGGACAGTTCCATCGGATCCACAAGGCCCTTCCCATCAATTTTTAAGCTCATATGTGAAGCCCACCTTGGTGAAATGGCATGGTGGGCTCCTTGTTGGACAAAGTTTGGCACGGTAGTAGGTGGCAACTTGGGCTACTTTTATTGAAGATCCAAACATAGTACTATAAAGTTTCTAGATTCTTTCTTCCGAAATCACCTTGTTGAGCAGCAAGGTTTTCAAGTAGTCTAGCCGATTCTAGTCGCCATGAGACAGATCAGGCCGACTAATCGTGATTAAATGACGATTAGTCATACGACTTGAAAACGTGGTTGAATAGACAATCTAAACTCCACAATTTTTATTTTGCCTATTTCAATGAAACAAAAAAAACATTTGTACATTGGGGGTGCATGGAGATTGCCTGGTCAAAAAGAGGAACATGAGAAAAAATGAACTTTGGCAGAGAGTATTTCAGATGGAAATGTATTATTGTAGTTTCTTAAGCATAAATCGCATTTTTTTAATCGATTTATTGTGATCCGGTAAAACATCCTACAAATCTCTACACAAATTTTATTGCCGTCAAACTTGATTTAGAACATACAAACCGTAAAACTCTCGTGGAGACAAGAATTGGTAAGCATAGTGATTCTCACCTTAGCATTCGCGGAGACCTCGACTATACATGGTATAGGATCCTGTGGAAATTCTGTTACAGTTACTGATGCATATTGGTCACGATGAGTCTGGATGATGCAAGCCATCATATTGCTGAATTATTTCCCTCTGAAGAACCTGGTGTGTTCCTACACACCAAATCTGTAATCATTATTGAATTTAAACCCAGTGACAGAGTGTGTTGCTTTTATTATGAATCCTCAAGTCGCCATTGATACATGTGGCTCAAGAAATATAAAATTATTACACCAACTCCATTCCATCACCCGGTATACAGAAAGTGCCAACAAATCAAAAACTTGATTGGTTGGTTATAAAATTCGAACTGGAATGCATTTGTGCGATGGAAAACAATGTAAACAAAAAAAAACAACTACTAAAATTAACAAAATGAAACATTCCAAAGCAAACATATATACCTGGTTAATCTTCAATGATGTTCAGTTGCTTGGGGGAAACATGTCATAGGGGAGCTTTGGACACCCCCAAACCTCAAGCTCCTGGAGGGTAGTTAGGCCACCAAGCCCATCACAGTACTGTAGATTGGGACAATCTCCCAAGTGAAGCGTTGAGAGTGCGGGCAAACTTTGTGGATCAATAGGCATGCTTGCAACCTCCTGATATCTAATTTTTAAGCATTCCAATGATGGATGGTAATTCAACAACCTGTGCAATATCTCATTTTTCACTGGAGTTGCTAGCTCCAAAGTGGATAGAGAAGGAAGGGAGCCCAATGTGTTCAGGTTTGGACAGTCGTGGATTTTCAAATTGATGAGTCGAGGGAGGGTACTGACTGCAATTAGGTTTGAACAGTGGCGCAGCTCCAAGCTGGTGAGCGAGGGGAGGGTGGTGACTGCACTAAGGTTTGAACAGTCTCGTATCTTCAATGTGGTTAGTGAGGGGAGGGAAACTACTGCACTCAGGTTTGAACATTGCCGTATCCTCAATGTAGAGAGTAAGAGAAGGTCACCAACTGCATTCAGGTTTGAACAGTCCTCCAGGGACAGTAGTGAGAGTGACGGAAGCACAGGAAGTTCACTAAGAGTAGGACATCCTTCAATGTAGAGTTCACAAAGAGCAGACACAAATGGAAGAGACCTTAGCTTAGGGGCAGACAAGATTGATAGTGTCTTTAGACATTGAAAATCACAATCGTCCAGTCCAGACCACTCTGACCATTGGAACATGTCAACAAATTCCAAGTTTGTCAATGATGGGAAGCCTTTATGTGTGGTAGTAGGGTGGCTGTGAAATTCCTCTCCAATGCGTTCAACACATCTCATGTCACAGATCTTGAGGTGCTTGAGAGATGGTAATCCAGAAAGCATTGGGAGGTATTGGGATCCACAACGGTATAGGACTATTCTGGTCAACTTATAGAATGAATCATTGCCTAGCCAAGAGGGGTAGTTTTGAGACTCATAATCCCATATGCTCAATTCACATAGGTTGCGATGTGGCCGCAAACTCTCTAGTAGGTTTTCATGTGATATTGTAACAGATTCCGGTTGGAGCACACATTGACAGTGCTGCATTCCAGCAGAGAAACATAAATCTAGTGACCGCAGCTGTGTTTTACTCTGCATTTGGGCTTCATTTGCATTGTCGATGTGGGATATGTTACCCAGTCCATATATTCGCAGCTTTCTTATTTTGTTGATGTTCCTCAGTTCTCTTATGTTACAACTGCATCCACATCTGCTCAGACGCATTTCAGGCAACAAAGTATGCAGGTTTATTAGGTGCCCAATCCCACTTAGAGCAAGCTTGTGTGAATTGTACAGACTCAAATCCAAAGTTTGGAGATTATAGAACTGTAACATAGGAATACAAATAGGGATTGCAGATGGTGTATCTCTCAAAACTCCAAATGATAAATGTCGTAGTAGTTTCAGGCAGCCCATGAAATGAGGCAATGCCTCGACAAGATTGCGATCTTCTATGTGAAGGGCTCGCAACTTCTTACAGCTCATCAATAATGCTTTTGGATCTTTAAGTTTTATTTCTTTGCCCATCATTATTATAGCCCTGAGGGAATGCGGCACAACTGAAATTTCAATGGATATAACTCCTTCAGGTATGGACATGAATCGAACGTTTGATCCAATTTCAGTTAATGTATTTCCTTCAAGTCTGTAGAACTCTTCATCAGAAAGATAACATGCAAGATCATGGATAAGATCATGCAAACGGTAGAAACATGCTACTCCACGATCGTAAACCTCAAGGATTGACCTCTGAACTAATTGCTTCAAATAGAATTGTCCAATTTCATACTCATCATCACTTCCATCACTACAAAGTAAGTCAAGTAATTTCCACAATCGGATCACTTTGGTATCATCAAGTGAATGAACCTTTGGAAATAGAGACAAGGAAAGAAAACATCGCCTTAAGTATAAGGGCATGTTCTTATAACTCAATTCTAATGCAGGTAATATCTCATTCCTTGGTTGTTCCGAATTCCACAATTCATTTTCTAAAAGAGCCTCCCATGTCTTTCATCAGTTTCATAGCGTAACATGCTACCAAGTGTCTTAATTGCGAGAGGCAAGCCCTTACACATCTTGACAATACTCTTGCCTATTTCTAAAAGGTTTGCTGGAGCGTCATACTCGTTGTCAACAGAAAATGCAGCCTTCTTAAACAGTGACCAACTCTCATCAGAACTTAAGCATTATAGGTGGTAGAAAGGCACAGTTTGGATCAGTCTCGCAACTGCCTCACTCCGAGTGGTTACTAAAATCTGACAAAACCTTGTGGTTGATAGTGTCACAGCCCTTGACTGCAACAGAACGACCTTTAGTTGATGACGTAGATTATATGGGTGATAAACTGGAGGTCGAGTACGCGGCCGCCGAACCGCACGCTTGCAAGCCGGCGCCGTCGTTGACGTCGCCGAGATGCAAGGCACGGGATAGTAGCAGGTTTTGGGCTAATACTTTTCTTGCCTGAATCGTTCGACCTCGGCGCCTTATATAGCAACCGGACTAACACAAAACTGACTTGATTACAATAAGGAAAGCAACGCATAGACTTGGAAACCTGAAAACTAACTAGGACTCTAATCTAACTCTAATCATGCCATGAAGCTAGTCTTGCCGCCGTCAATACGACACCGACGTCTCTACGTACACGACGTGAACTCACTTGCCATGACAGATAGAGGCATGCACAACAACTCCCAGTGGTCTCTCTCTCATTCCATATGTTATCCAACACAAGTAAAACCCGTTTATCCTGTATTTCATCTGCTAGTCGTTCCTGAATTTCAGAAAACTGTGTATTCTCATACCTCCCATTCGTTAGTGAACTGAAGATGTTCCTTGTTATTAAACTGACATCAAAATTCTCTGACACAGAAATCCAGGCTTGTTTGTCAAACGACTGGCGCACCCTCAGATAGTTATATACAAGTTGTGCTAGAGTTGTCTTCCCTAAGCCCCCCATACCAACAATGGCCATGACGCGAACAGGATTTGCGGCATTTTTCAGTTCTCCGGACAAAATTTGCTCAACAATTTTCTTTCTGTCTTGGTATCTCCCAACAATGGTCTTCTCAGCAACAAGGGAGCTGGTATGCTGCAAATTATTGATGTCTGGAATGAGCCGCCGCTCTCCATCATTCTCTGACAAAATCAAATGGTCTGAGTAATTTACAATCTCCTTAAATCTATCTGTAATTTCCCTTGCTCGAAGGACCAACTGATATGAAGGAGCTAAAAAAGAAGTATCCATAGAATAGGGATCATGTTCCTTTTAAAGAAAGCCAAAACAAAACTGAGTCATGTACATTTTCTGTTCCTTTTTGTAGAGATTAATTTGATAAGGCATAGGCCAATAATCATATTATAATAGAAGTAAAAAAATGTACACAAGAAATTTTCCACAAATATAACGATGGATGTATTCGACATAAAAACTCTGGAATTAAATTTTATTCAACGAACTGTATAGTGCTTAAAAGGATGTACAGGAGTTACATGTCATTTGTAGAAATAAAAATTTCTTCAATTTGAAGTAATGGTTCCTGATTTTAGTCCGAGCTTATTTAGAACCTATTTTATTTGAACAAAAGTTTTTTGAAAGAATTATATGGTGGCTTACCTCCTGATGTTTGCGCTTGCTGGTGTTGCGAAAACTGGCGTATCTCTCTAGAGCCTCCACCTTGTACCGGTTGACCTCATACTCATACTCCTCCACTACGTCCTCTGCATCACATGCCACCTCCTTGAGCTCTCTCAGACGCAGCTTGGCAGACTCCTCACGAATATTCCAGTGCTCCTCAGCATCGTGCAGTGTTGCCCGGATCCTGCGCATAGTCCTCTCTAGCTTCCTCAGCTCCTGTATGTCGTCCTGGGCAGCTGAGGATGACGAGGATACCGAAAAGGCATGGAGCAAAGAAGTTAGCTTCTCCCATGCCTTTCCGACAGACAGAGACGTGAAAATTCCAGTCATCTTGATGTCCAGTTCTCAGCTCTGATGACCTAGTTGCAGTAGTAGAGCAAGTAAATTTTACACAGGAGGAAGGTGGCATGCATGAATAGAAAGGTTTCAGGGTCAATCTAATAGGAGCTGAGACTCTGAGCTACCTGATTTGGTTGGATTTCTAGCTGCTGAATAATCACTTGATTCCTTTCCTCCCACTAATTAGATGAGGGCTCCGCCGGTTATCTTTGGCTAAGACCGACATACGCGCTCCAACAGTCATGAATCATCTGAAATTGTCATGGTAAAGCATCGTCAATTCAAAAGCCAAGCAATCGTTAGGCTGTGGCCTCCTTTGCAGGTCAAAGCCAGCCCGATACTTTTTTTCTCTATTCAATAAAAAAGAAAACTGGCGTGATTGGATCTATAAAACGAAGCCTGTAAAATTCCTCGCAAGCCTAGCTAGAAGTAGAAGGGAAATAGATCACTAAATTCTGACGTCTCTCGTCAATTGCATTCTACCCAACATGCGATGTACTCAAAAGATGCACAAATTGAATTTATAAAATTCTAAAATCTCCAATCTCTCGAGACGCAATTCTAGCAGTAGCAGGGCTTTCAGTACTCTGCCCCCCAAGGCATCTAATTTTGGCAAGACCATTCACCACCTTCTATGAGATAACGCAACCGAAGGGGAAAGACAGGAACAGTGAACTCACCAAACTGCGAGCAGATCATGAGGCGAAGAAAGGGGAACGGACGCGCCGCGAGGGACAGATCGCAAGATGGCCGCCGAGGTCAGCGGATTCGGGACGGGAGGTGGCCTGACCCTGACCCTTGGATGACGAATCGCCAGATCAAGCAAACGGTTTCCTCGTTCTTCACGGGGGAAATATTTCTTTATATTTCTTTTTCCAACAAAGAAATACGCAAACTGCTGCAGAATACGGTGAAATGTCCAGTCCAGTGCCTAATAGCTTTTCGACAACCCTTTGCTCAACTCCCGCAAGATGATGATTTTTTTTAAAAAAAACTCCCGCTCACATTTCTCATGCAAAAAATTCATTCTTCCCATGAAAAATTTCATTCTATCCTCCCGCTAGTCGAAAAATGCAAAAGCAAAAGTTGAAATCCATTCTTCCCATGCAAAAATTTCATTTCTAAAAAGTGTGCACGCTACTTCGCATCATAAATACTGACCCATATATGGATTTCATTTCTAAAAAGTGTGCCTTGCTGTTCGGAAAAGTGTGCACATCATAATTCGCTTTGTAAACTTTATAATTTTTCTTTTATATATAAAAAATGAGTAGGGGGCTTCCCTGCTCTTCGGTTCAAAAAAAAAAAATTGTGCCATGCTCTGTTCCTTTTTTATTGTTTTATGGAGGATAGAAGAAATTGAAGGAGGCCAATGGCAAATAGTCTTTTTACGCACATCTCCGTTACGCATCGACTTGTCAAAGATGGCTTTACATGCTTGAATAATCAGGAACATATATTGAATTAGACTTTTTGCGATGAAAGCCTTGGATTAGATGTGTTTTTTGTAGTGGCATATAATAAATTATCTCTTACAAAAATGGCCATCAAGTAACCTTAGTGTTGAAATATTGTTGCTATCAGCAATGAAAACAATTACTTCGGAGAAAAGCACTAGTCAGCAGAAACCGAAAAGGCGAACAAAGCTTAACATCCAAGAGACGAGCGTCAGAACTCCTTGTATTGTGCTCCCATTTCATAGGTAGGTTAGTCATTGTGTAGTAACCCTCATCAAGCTATAAATAGACCCTCTCGGGCATCGAGGAGGGGGATCGGTTCTCAGTTGTTAGTACTCCCTGTACTTATAATAAGAATTACTTCGCCATTACCTTTTGTTTATTTCGCTATTCCATTTCCCGTTATACTTATCCTTGTTTGGGTTTTCCCCTAAAGGAACCCAACATGGTACATCAGAAAGACACATTTAGGTTCATAAAATAGTTGATATTTCTGCCATATTGACGTTGCCTCGAGGAAGAAATTTTGTTTCTTGCCATGGATATCAATTGTATAATTCAGTTTCCATATAGAATTAAGAAAACATCATAAATCAAGTTGGAAAATAAGTCTTAGGAGGAATGTAAATATTAGTCGACCCTAACACTGAATAATATTAATATTCAGTGAACATGCTTAATCATCTGGGAATCAACAATACTACAGTTTAGTAATTAAGAATTCAGAGGGCATAATCATTGGGAAATTTGATGATAGTATAATGGAAAAACAAAAAAAATCAAGATATCAATTTTTTACTTGGCGAATAAAAACATATGTTATGAAGTGTAACTGTATAGACATGGTAAAATACCTTATGTAAAAAACTGTATAAATTAGCTGGCATGTTGTAAGGGCCTCATATCTATTCAATTCGTCAATCTATTCGCGTGATATATATCCCGCTTACACAACGTGTCTTATTTTCATGTGCAAAAGCAAGTTACATGCCTTCAGACACCGATAATAATGGAGGTACAAAATAAATGATGCCTTATGGTGATCGCTTACACATGTATTGTTGTCACGCAAAAGAAAGAGCCGATAATATTTGATGAAAATAAATGGCGCCTTACTGTGCTTCTATTCGCGTGATCAACCTCCCCGGCCGCCCCGCCCCAATCCTGGTCCATGTGCACCTATGTGATGTTCATGTTACCTAGATAATTCATATAGGCAGATGTATTAAGCTGAGCTGACATCCAGCATTATTCAAATGTATACGTAGCCCACGCCTACCTCCTGCCAATTATATGCTCATTGTTCATCAACAACTTCGATCTTCTGACCAACATCTAATATTCAATTGTTCTTCATTTGATAGTAAGCTGCTCCGATCCGGCTTCAATTCCATGCCTACCACATCACAGAATGATGCTAATTCACACTTTTTTTTATGCCGATGGGGAACGAAATTGTGAGAGGAAGAGAGAGAATGGAATGTAAACGGTGGGTTTTGGAGCTATAGCCAACGACAAACTCAACGGCGTCCATGATGAGGACCTTAGGGCAGTGGGAGGAGGCAGTTTGGAGGTCCTCACGGCGTGGGACGGCCGTCAGTTGCGCTGGCCGCGCCATGGACACGCGTCGAAGCTTCTCTGTTGGTTGCCAGGAAGAAGGAGAGGGGGAGGACAGAAGATGACAGGTGGGGTCGGCCAGTTTCTCTTTTTCCTGAATTTCCAATGCCCAACTTGTCCTCCTCTTTGTCACTTGATTAACCCACATTAAAGGCTTCCAAAAATCATGTAACTTTTTCTGATGGAATTTCAAGCATGGGAGAACTCATTTGAACAACAAGAACTCAAAAAACAACTGCAGGATTTAAAAATAAAATTCCTCAAATTTGTCAGTTTTCAAGCATTGTTTGGATTTTTAGGGCATCGATTTGATTCCAAAAATTCTGCAAAAAATCATGCAAATTCATGATTCCTCAGGTAGTTGTTCCAGGATTTTAGTTTGGTGCCAAGTTGTATACAAAATTTTCAAGTTTCATCGCATTGCATGAATTTTAGTCAAATTTGAATTCAGATTTCGAAATAAATGTTTAACCCGTGCACCTGACGATGCATATCTCTCACTAACATGGCATGTTAAACTGTGTTCCGGGAATATGCATTCCTTGCTGTGTTGGATCTTCGTTTCATTTGTCAACTGCTACTCCATTAGTGTCTTTTGTACTTTTCCATTGCATAATTGTATAAAGGATTTTTTTAAATATTTTCTCACACGTGTACACATATATTTTTGGGTGTAGTGCTCACATGATGAATATGAGTGCTATCCATAACGCTTGCTACCTGAGTTGGTGAACTGTTAGCTTTGCGAGTATCAACCTAATAGATGAATGCATAGCGAGCATCCAACAGTTATGAGCAAGATACCAGCAATCAAAATCACAACTTATTTACAAAACTTATAAGCTGCAACAGGAAACGGGAGGCATCAAGAACCCATGTTCAGGGCACACCATACCAAATATACCCCTCAAAGCTATTTATAAATTACTCACCATGACATTATGAGTCTAAAAAGATAATAAAATTCAGAATAATAAAAAATAGCCAAAAGTACCCCTAATTCCTCTTTCTAGATTACTCAATTTTCAAATTTGGATTAATAAAAAATCTATTTTAATATTTCAAACATAAATAAAAAATAAAGTTCAAATGAATGTAAAATATAATTTTTCTTTAATTGTTGGGAAATACATCTCAGAAAAGCAGATGAAAAATATAAAAAATAATAATTTAAATTTATATCGTTAACTAAAACTTGACATGCAATGTATCTCTCATTAGGGTTCAAAGTCTTCTTTGGCCTAGATATAATTTAGTTGAAACATGAGTTGCAATACATTATTTTTTCTAAAGTGTAGTGCTTTAATGGTTAAATACTAACAATATTTATCTTTAATAAGTAAAAAGGTAATGTATGCATATCTATCAAAAAAGGAAACAAAGCAAAATAATTGAAAAAGTGTAAAGAGCACATTTAACGTTACAATATTATGGAAATTTAAGACACGTGTATATTGCATATCTTTATTACTAAACATAATAGGTATCATTTATTTCTAAAAGTATATTGCATATCTTTTATTTGTGTTGTGCCTTTCTTACGCAGAAATCATCATGTGTCCTATTTTTTAAGAAAAAAAAATTAAAACAGAAGCAGGTCTAAGATGAAAGAATATTGATGGAACAACACTAGATCATAATAAGCAGATGGAGCATGACGAAACAAATTATGAAAAAAGGCGAGAGTTCTCTATTATTAAATTGCATAGAAAAGCATCAATTCTGTTCAATTTGCTTGGTTTAATAAAAGGATACATATGTGTTATGATTGAGTTCATATCATATCTATTATTTATATTATTCATGTGATTCATCTTTATTCTAGCCCTTACATCATACTTACATGTTAACTATTTTGACCATTGTTGGTCGTTTGTACGCACCCACTTATATACCGCAAGAGGACGGTGTACAGTTGTAGCACTTTTTCCCTTAGAGTATTCCAAGGTTTAATATCGAACCACAGAGAACAAGCAGGACTTAAACTATTATTTAAATACTAAATTAATATGGCAAAGGTGTGTGTGGAAAGGGTGATTAACAGCTAGAGATGAAAGGGCCTGCGGTTGTATAAAGGTTATGAAAGGGATTCTCTCCTATGGTTTGGGGTACTGGCATGCAACTCAGGTCATGGTTCAATTGATAGGTTTGGTATTCTACAAGACATGGTGGTTTCGTTCGCCCCGATCCTGTCACGACAAGGTACTAATAGCTCCCCACTGGTTTCTTGCACTATGTAATAAACACGTATTGATCGGATACGAGTTCAAAGCATCACATAGACCAAACACATCAAAAGAGTATTGTAAGCGTGAGAGTTACATAACCAGATTTCCCTCGCCACGGAGAGAATATGAGATCTACTCACGCATCATACTGCAACACATGAACATGAGTACAGTAGGAGGATTTTGGCGTGGTCCCACAGGTGCCGATCGGCACGGCGGCGTGCCGGTCGGCACAGTCTTCCTTTTTGGTGGTGATGATCGGTGATCGCCGTCTTCGCCGCCACAACCTTCAACCTAGGTCAAAACCTCTGTATGTCTGTCTCTCCCCCTTTACTTCGCGACCAAGATCTCCTCTTTATAGTCTCTTTCGGTTGTGGGCTGGATTCCACCGACTCCGACTCTGATATTTCTTCTGGGCTTCATATTCTCCGAGTGGGCTTCAAGTTTGGGGCCCGACCTCCATGGTGCCGGTCGGCACACAGGCCGTGCCGATCGGCACGGACTCCAATTTCCTCGTTCTTCGGGCCTCCGGCAGCTCTTTACTCGTAGTCTCTTAATTTTCACCTGTTTCCTGCAAATCTTCCGAATACACAGAAACTACGCATATATATAATAATGGGGGTTAATTCTTAGCAATAATGACGTAATAAGGTATTAAAAACACCTTATTTGTCACATAAAATGAGTCCCTAGAAAGCACCAACAGCTCCCCCACACTCAAATCATTGCTAGTCCTCGAGCAATTCAAACCATCAAAATCATCACCGTGCTTTCGTCATGCTAAGAAACAAAAACTCTCACAAGTCTCTAACTTAGCTATTGTCAATCATCTCATCGAATTAGTATCCCTCCACGAAACCTTCTCTCGATTTTTGAAAACAATTTCACCTCAAAACTTGAGTCGACCAAATCAATCACAAGGCTTACCAAACAAATATTTTTGTCTCCCTTCATATCAAGTAAGAAGAATGCAAAAGCTTCAGACTTCACTCAATCGCTCAAATGTATTTCCTTCCCTCTCCTATTCTACAATATAAGGCACTTTTGTGGATCTCGGAAAGTAATATAACCAAATTGAATCGAAAGAACAACTAAGTCAACAATTCGCTCAATCATGCCTTCTAAAAGGGAGTTTTCATCATAGGACTTCAGAGTATAAGCACAAGGATCAAGGGAAAAGGAAACAATCGAGAATGAATGAAATAGAATTAAGAAGGGATCAAGCCTGAAGCATATACAGATCTTTTTAGAATTTTAACTCTTCCTGCAGTCTGCTTCCTTTGATATTCATTATTCTCTTTCTTTTTGACCATTTTCCTTTATTTTTCCTTTTGTGCCGATCGACACAGGCCTGTGCCGGTCGGCACCTGACCAATTTAATTCTTTTCCTTCTTTTTCTTCATTTATTTCCTTGCAGACTGCTATCAGAGCATATTTTGGATCGAAATCTGTTTAGACTTCACATTTGCTTGTAGGTTGTATCAAGGAGGAGGGAGAAACGATGAAATATCGGTTTTTGGGTAGAAAGAATTTGATGATAGATGGCTAGCAAACTGAGATGAACAAATGAAACTTCTCCCTTCTAGCTTAGTCGTAATCAAGAGCAAAGAGTTGACAAAGACGTCTTCCTATCAAAAGGCTTATGTGTAGGCTTCTCTCATCTCATTTGGCTTAGTGTAATAGGTACAAAATCAAATCCTTAGCTACATGCTTCAACTTATGATGATAGAAGGGGTTTTCGAAAAGTGGGTATATAAAGCCATGCGATTATTCAATGAACTCAAGTAGATTGGCAAAACGATTGTCAAAAACAAAATCAAGAATATGGGGTAACACATCGATTCGACAACTAACACTAACTTTATTCAAGACATTGCAATAATTCTTGACCTCGAAGCTTAACTAAGCACACCATCTCAAACCTCTCTAAGAAAACTCTCACACTTTCACACACTAACTCAAATCATACTAAATCGAAGCAAACGACCTTAAGAAGTGTAAGGGCGAATCCCCCACACTCAAACCTTGCAATATCCCTATTGCAAAAGAAAAACGACTAGACCAACCTAATCCGAAATACCATGCCTCCTCAACATGCTAAAGATGCTTCGAATGTTCCTCATGAGAAAAGAGTAATCCGTCGCGGCCATGCTCTCCATGTCATCAATCCTTATATCAATGTCCCGATGGTGCCTATAGCATCTCTCCATATCATAATAGAGACGTTCGATGTTTCTTCTGCAGATTGGGCAACAATTGGCAGGACGATCATGATGCTCATCTCGCAGGGGCGAGTTTCTGTCAAAACCCCGAGGTGCCGGTCTGTATAATTAATCTGGGCTTCATTGAGAGTTTTACTAGCATAGTAGATAGCATGTACTTTACCTTCCTTTCGTTGTCCAAGAACCGCTCCTACTGCATAGTCACTTGCATCGCACATAATCTCAAAAGGTAAATTCCAGTCCGGAGGCTGCATAATAGGTGCAGAACATAATGCTTCTTTCAACTTTCGGAAGGCAGTAAGTCTTTCATCATTCATTTCAAATTCAACATCCTTTTGCAGCAATTCCGTCAATGGCTTAGCAATCTTTGAATAATCCTTCACAAATCTGCGATAAAAATTTGCATGTCCAAGAAAACTTCGCAGCGTCTTAAGATCTGTAGGTGGTGGCAACCTTTCAACTGTGGATATTTTAGCTTTGTCTACTTCAATGCCTCGGTTAGAAATAACATGCCCCAAGACAATCCCTTTGGTTACCATGAAGTGACATTTCTCCCAATTAAGAACCAAATCAACTTCTACGCACCTCTTTAGTACTTTCTCTAAATTTGCTAAGCAGTGATCAAAATCAGTACCATGAACAGAGAAATCATCCATAAATACCTCCATAATTCTTCAATGAATTCAGCAAATATAGCATTCATGCATCTCTGAAATGTGGCTGGTGCGTTGCAAAGACCGAATGGCATTCGTCGATAAGCATAAGTTCCATAAGGACAAGTGAAAGTGGTCTTATGCTGATCTTCAGGTCTAACAGGGATTTGAAAGAAACCACTATAACCGTCGAGATAGCAAAAATAAGAGTTCTTGGCTAACCTTTCAAGCATCTCATCGATGAACGGTAATGGATAATGGTCTTTCTTTGTAGCGGTATTCAGTTTCCTGTAATCAATGCACATTCGCCATCCTGTAACTGTCCGTTGAGGGATCAACTCATTATTCTCATTAGGCACGACTGTGAGTCCTCCTTTCTTTGGCACGCAATGCACCGGACTCACCCATTCACTATCAGCAACCGGATAAATCATTCCTGCATTAAGAAGTCTCAGCACTTCTCTCTTCACAACTTCCTTCATGCCCTCTTTCAATCTTCGCATGCCTTCGACGACTGGCTTGGCTGATTCTTCAAGATTGATCTTATGTGTGCCAAAAGCTGGGCTTATTCCTTTGATATCATCAAGACAATATCCGATGGCTTTCTTGTATTTCCTCAGAACAGCAAGCAATCGTTTTGTCTCCTCTGCATTCAAAGCACTATTGACGATGACGGGATAAGTTTTATCTTTGCCTAAGTATTCGTACCTCAGACCGTCAGGAAGTGGCTTCTGTTCTACTTCCGGTGCTGCACCAGGATCCAGATTACCCAAAGGCTCAAATTGAGGATTTTCGCCCCCGTGCCGGTCGGCACACTCCCTGTGCCGATCGGCACATTCGACGTGCCGGTCGGCACCGTCTTGGATTTCGGCCTCTTCCCTATCTGACTCTTCAAACAGTTTATTCAACGGGTCTGAGTATCCTGTACTGATTTCTTCATCTTTTTCTGTAAAGAACTCTTGGAGAGAGGGTGGGTCGTCGCTTTCTTGAACGACGGGTGGGTCTTCGAATTCAAAGAGGACTTCCTCTCCGCCCAGAGTCAATTTGAAGTGACCTTTTCCAGCATCTATTACGGCTTGTACAAGCTTTAAGAAAGGTCTTCCCAAAATAATATCTTCGACTCCAACCTCACCTTTATCAAGAACAAAAATATCCACCGGTATAGTATTCTTCCTTACCTCAATGTTCAGATCCTTGATAACTCCCAGTGGTTTAGTTCTCCTTCCATCCGCCATGATTAGCTCAAGCTCGGTTCCTAGCAATCTTCCTTTTATGTCATAGGGCATATCCATGAATGCTTCATACGTCATCAAGCTGACGCGGGAACCGAAATCACATAGGGCTTTAGGAAAGCTTCTATGCCCGATTTCGCACGGTATGTAAGGATCAACTTCTGTCCCCTTTGTAAGGCCAACTGCATATACTCCGCATAATCCTTCATACGGCGATGGGACAAAACAACTGTCGAACAGCTTCTTTGCTTGTTGAACCTCCATCTGGTCAATTTCCATATCATCCTTATACAATTTCCCCAATACTTCACCAATGATGACATTATCCAGTATTTCCGAAGTTCTAGTGTCTTTAGGGAAGTTATACTGAACTCCTGTAGAAGAGGCATACCTTGGATCATATGTTCTCCTCATACTTAGCAAATTTGAGCTGAAATCAATGGGAATCCAATCCAACGGTTCAAACTCGTCCAACGGTTTAGCATTGCTTAAGGTTGGATCTCCTACTGGTCTTGGAAATTTATTCACGAAGCTGTTCTCGTGCTCCTCTAATATTGCAGCTTCAGTCTTGGAAACCCCTTTAACAGCATTCAGCGTGCCGGTCGGCACGAGAGCTGTGCCGGTCGGCACAATGGCCTGAGGTGTGCCGATCGGCACAGGTGCCGTGCCGGTCGGCACCTCCTCCAATCTGGGTCTTTTCAGATCACCTTGCGCTGGTTCTTCTGTTCTTACTGTTAATTCCGCTTCGGATACTGTACAGCTTTCCGCTTTAGCTCTCAAATCCAAAGAACCTTTTGCTAGCGTCGACCTTTCAGGGGGAATTGGATCTTCTTGGAATTCTTCCCAATGTCTATGCATAGCTACAGTCTTCGATATCTTACTCAAAAGATCCAGACCTGCAGTAGCAGTCAAGTCGAGGAAACTCCCTCCAGCTGAACTATCCAAATGCATCCTGGAGGTTCCTTCAAGAGACATATAGAATGTCTGAGTAGTCAAGTTATCATCCATGCCCAAATCGGGGCCTTGCTTCAATAAAGATTTGAAGCCTAACCATGCTTGCGTGAGGGTCTCTTCTTTCATTTGCTCGAAGTTAACCACTTCTCTTCTCAGTTTCTGCACCTTCGGAAGCGGGAAGAAATACAAACAGAAGTTTCCTACAAGCTTATCCCAGTTTCCCTTAGCTTCACGGGCTGCAGATTTATACCAATCTTTGGCTCTTCCATCTAGAGAAAATGGAAATAGCAACCATTTGTACCAATTCTGAGGCACTCCCTCATGCTTAAAGGTCTGACAGAGAACTTCTAGATCTTGCAGATGTGTGTACGGATTCTCGTCCTTCGTCCCAGAGAATTTGCTGTTCTCGACCATTTTGATGATGGTCGGGTTGAGAACGTATGACGAAGCAGTGACTTTCTCATCGGAAGTTTGTGGAATCAGCAATCCCGGAGACGGTAGTGAATACTCCCTAACCATATGAGCCGGTTCAGGAGTACTCATCCTGAAAACACAGAAAGAAAACACAAAAAACAAACTAGAAAAGAGAGGATTAGAGGTTAGTAGAATAAATAAATAGTAAAAGAACTGGCTTGTTCCCCGGCAACGGCGCCAGAAAACGTGCTTGTTGGTCGTTTGTACGCACCCACTTATATACCGCAAGAGGACGGTGTACAGTTGTAGGACTTTTTCCCTTAGAGTATTCCAAGGTTTAATATCGAACCACAGAGATCAAGCGGGACTTAAACTATTATTTAAACTACTAAATTAATATGGCAAAGGTGTGTGTGGAAAGGGTGATTAACAGCTAGAGATGAAAGGGCCTGCGGTTGTATAAAGGTTATGAAAGGGATTCTCTCCTATGGTTTGGGGTACTGGCATGCAACTCAAGGTCATGGTTCAATTTATAGGTTTGGTATTCTACAAGACATGGTGGTTTCGTTCGCCCCGATCCTGTCACGACAAGGTACTAATAGCTCCCCACTGGTTTCTTGCACTATGTAATAAACACGTATTGATCGGATACGAGTTCAAAGCATCACATAGACCAAACACATCAAAAGAGTATTGTAAGCGTGAGAGTTACATAACCAGATTTCCCTCGCCACGGAGAGAATATGAGATCTACTCACGCATCATACTGCAACACATGAACATGAGTACAGTAGGACGCAGGATTTTGGCGTGGTCCCACAGGTGCCGATCGGCTCGGCGGCGTGCCGGTCGGCACAGTCTTCCTTTTTGGTGGTGATGATCGGTGATCGCCGTCTTCGCCGCCACAACCTTCAACCTAGGTCAAAACCTCTGTATGTCTGTCTCTCCCCCTTTACTTCGCGACCAAGATCTCCTCTTTATAGTCTCTTTCGGTTGTGGGCTGGATTCCACCGACTCCGACTCTGATATTTCTTCTGGGCTTCATATTCTCCGAGTGGGCTTCAAGTTTGGGGCCCGACCTCCATGGTGCCGGTCGGCACACAGGCCGTGCCGACCGGCACGGACTCCAATTTCCTCGTTCTTCGGGCCTCCGGCAGCTCTTTACTCGTAGTCTCTTAATTTTCACCTGTTTCCTGCAAATCTTCCGAATACACAGAAACTACGCATATATATAATAATGAGGGTTAATTCTTAGCAATAATGACGTAATAAGGTATTAAAAACACCTTATTTGTCACATAAAATGAGTCCCTAGAAAGCACCAACAACCATGTATCTTTGTCAGCGAGTTGCCACAATCATGATCTTTACATGCTACTTATAAAAATTGGTTATTTCAATATAGCCTTTAGGTAAATCATGACTCATCACACACTAAAATTGACAGATTCAGTGGGAAATTGCTCCAATCAGTTTTAGCTATGTTATAAAATAAATATTAATAAACTATATTTAACTCCTGTAATAACATGAAAATAATTTAAATAGTTTAACAAATCTGCGTAAATGCGCGGGCAACCATTCTAGTTATATATATAATTGACCAAGAAAAGCAGTCATCACGTTCGCTCTCAAAGCCTAGAAATTTTAACGTTAATCGGAGAAAATAAGAATAAAAAATTATCCACCACTGCCATTATGAGTCAAAAAAAATAAATTCTACATAAAAATAGCCAAAATACCCTTCACACCCTATTTCTAAATTACCCACCATACCATTATGAGCTAAAAAAATAGCTAAATCTGGTTAATAAAAAATAGACAAATATACCGTCCACACCTATTTTTAAATTACCCACCATACCATTATTGGACAAAAAATAGCTAAATTCAGAATAATAAAAATTGGGAAAAAAATACCCTTTACACTTATTTACACTTATTTCTAAATTACCCACCATTCCAATATGAGTTAGAAAAGTAGCTAAATTGGAAATAATAAAAAATAGCTAAAAATATTCCTAATTCTTATTTGTAATTTACCCACAATGCCATCATGAGTCCAAATGTAGGTGAATTCAGAATAATGAAAATATAATAAATAAGAGGCTTTTTTAGCATTCCTTACACAATTAAACATATGTGAAATTAAAAATTAAAATCATATCAATGTAAAATATAATTCCTCCTAAGTTTTTGCGTAAATACACCTTAATATGGTTCAAAGCCTTGCTTGGCCCAAATATAATTTTGTTGAATCATTGTTGCAAACAATCATTTTTTAAATGTGTAATGCCAGCCTTTGTGGTTCAACATTAACAATATTTATCTTCTATAAGTAAATACATAGATAATAAATATGTATACGTCTATCTATCAAATAGGAAACAAAGCAAAATAATTGATGAAGTGTAGAGAGCACATTTAACACTACAATATTATGAACTTTAAGAACATATATGATTGTAAAATTTAGATTGTATAATATTATGTTAACTAAATATACATATGTGGCAGATATAATTGAACTCCGAGGAAGCATGTGGGCGCAATCCATCTGCTTACATGAGACTAGGATAAATCATTGGCAGCGCTAAGTTCAACGCAAAGTCATGGGTCTATGAAAAGCATATGTAATTCATGTCTTCAAGGATCCTAGGGAACTATAACTGCAGGTGAAGGGCGTAATAAAGTAAGGTATTCTGCTCTATTTATTTATGAGTTTCAGGTATGCTTTAAATATTTATTTATTTATTGCATAGACTAGCTTATTGACGTCTCGCTAGTTGTGACGGTAGATGTAAACGTGGTGTTTATATCTGGAGTTATCCCTAATTTGCTCTTAACCCCACGGAGGATGGTAGCCGCGAGTACGTATAACAGGCGTACCGGTCTCTATAATCGACCACGTCCGGGTTCATGTCTGTAGGGTCTTCAATAGCAGACAGATTCCCAAAGTAGTTGAATCTAGTTTCCGGGTTGCTGCTTTGGCATGTCACTGCCCCCAAAATAAATAATAGAGAAAGGACCTTACGGAGTTGCCCAGCTGTATAACTCCTTAGCATTAGATTACCTGGCCCTAGGACTTTATTGCTTACTGCTTTATTAATTAGCTCATCTGTCCGGACTTGATTAGATTTGAGATAGTACACTTCACGTTCCCTGTGGATATTACGATACCCTAGAATACTCCCGGGTGAAAGCTACATCGGTATCCGTATGCTTGCGGATTTTATCTGTTAGGCTAAGGACTGCAAACAATTAAGCATTTATAATTCACTTATGTGCTTCATGTCAACAAAAAACAAAGGGCAAGACTATCAAATTGAATATACGAACAATTTCACAAAGCCCAAAACGTTCATCCAAGGTTTCCTATGGCAAACATAAGAAGTTCATCACTACAGGGTAATCAGGAAAATTAATAAGTATTGCTTACTTGTTGAAGGTATATTGCATATCTTTTATTTGTGTTGAGTCTTTCTTACGTTGAAATCATGTTATGTGTCCTATTCTCTTATAACAATAATTGAAAAGGAAGGATGTCCAAGATGAAAGAATGTTGAGAACAATATATCAGGATATGCAGAGGGAGCATGACGAAACAAATTATGAAAAAAAAAGTGGGAGTTATGTATTATTAAAATTGCATAGAAAAGCATCAATTTTATTCTGATTGCTTTGTTTAATAAAAGATGCAGATATGTTATGATTGACATATTCTGTAAGTATTCAGTAGAGTGACAAAAAAATATCATCACACACTCAAATAGTCGGACTCGGTGAAAAATTCCTCCAATCAAATAGTCAGAAATATTATATAATAATAATAATGATGATGATGATGATGATGATGATGATGATAATAATAATAATAACTATGTTTGAAATTTTGGAAAAAGGTAAAATAAAATACTTTAACAAATCTAGCTGCGCAAATGCGCGGGCAGGCAACTAGATTGTATTACAAATAATGACTAGTCTTAAACAAGGCAAGGATTAATTATATTTGATCATGTGAATACAATCTGTAGATGCTTTTGAGGACAGATTTTGCATGTTAGTCCATGTGTTTGTTTTTTTTTGCGAGATGTCCATGTGTTTGTTGATATTGATGAACTAGATCTGGCTATAAATTTGTGCTTTGCTAGTTCGTCTCGCAATTCAGATGTAGCAGTGACCTATCTTACTTCCTCTGAGCTTGCTACGCTATTAGCAACCTCATTTTAGCGTTAGAATGGCTCATTCTTCTGTTCAGCTAAAGATGGTTGCCCTTTGTTTGGTGGTCCTGTGCTTGGGGCCAAAGCTGATGGACGTTCATGCTCGTGCTGTACAGGAGCTGCAGCAGGGAAATGATGATGCTGTCCTGCTGCTGCAGAAACCCGAGGTTCAGGAGCTTGCTGAGAAGCAGGGTCTCACTGGACGTGACTGTTGCAGATACAATTTGTTCCGAACCAGATGCGCCGTGTGGTGTTGATTTTCGGATGAAGTTCCAAGGACAGGTCAGGTCAGAATGACCTCCAATGTATGGTATGGAATTTCATATATGGGTGCTTCAAATCCTTTCTGGAAGACCTCAACCCGAGGCATTGTGTTGTAGTATCCATGGTTCAGTCTTCCCTTCGTGCCGTATTTTTTGTTGTTTGCGTGCATGAGTCCATGTTATGTTGTTCCATCTTCTGAGTACCGACTGCTTGCCTCTTGTGTAAGTTCTCCATTGTTAAATTATGCAACTTGTTTGCCGTTGTGGTCCATCATTTGTCATCTGGGTTGTGGAAATTATGCATTTGCTTTGCTTGCTGTGTGTTATATATAAAACGAAACGTCGAAAAAGTGAGGTTGAAAATATGGTTGGCATCACCAATGAATGCAATGGCAACACAAGTGAGGGGCCGAGCTACATGTATTTGTTTGGTCCAACGACTTTGGCGACATTCTGAAGTCCATGAAAACGCTGCTTATGGCTAGAAGATGACGCACCATAATGAAGAAACAGTTCTTGGCAACACCAAGCTACAAATTTGTTGGGCCAACCTATGCATCAAAGGTTATAAAACAGATATGAGCAGATAGTTGTACATGCTCCACAATAAACATACTACCAATATATCGCTGTATAGTCTTCTTTTATGGTAAACACAATATAGGTGCATAGGCTCACATAAACGCATACACTCTCAGGAACTGCATGAACTCACCATACTCTATTCTTATAAGTGTTTGCAAGAGTCAGGCTTGACATATCATGACATTGGAGACCTATGGGCTTTGAGGTTTGGGTGGTTACCCGCGTGAGATGTATTCTTCATTTGGTTTAGATCAAGATTTGGTTATGTACGTTCAAAATCTTTTTGCTTTACCCAAGTACAATGGAAGGTTGCCACCATTGTTCCGGCCTGCAAAACAGTGGCTGCGCCTACTTCCCTCCTCATGATGTGTATCCCATGGAAGGATGGCTGATTTTCTGCACCTTTTGGATGATTGAAATTTCGGCAAACAAATTTGAACTATTGAAAAAACAACAGCAAAGATTTCACAAGAAAATTATCTTCAATTTATAAAGCAACATGAGTGCATACATAAAGAGGGAAATTTAAAATGGTAAACATGGTTAAGGACAGAAGAATTTTGATGGTTCTATTATTTCGACCTTATTTGACCCCACCGATAAAGATGACATTTTGGATATTTCATTCAAATTTCACCGAAGGTTTATTTTTCTAGGTTCCGATCTCACACGACAGCTCATTCTACGTTCTGTAAAAGACACAAGCAAACAATAATTATATTTCTTGATTTCAGTCCTATCTGTACATGGCGTTGAGTACTGTTTCCGCATGTTTGGTCAACGGGTTGTGTTCTCAAATCTTAACCTTGGTGCACATCGCTATAAATTGTGGTGCTATGCCAGCTTCGTGTTCCATCTCAGATCTCTCAGCGATCTACCGTGACTTAGGTAGTTTCTTTTGTATTCCTCCAACAAAATTTGTTTCGTTTCTCCGCCTCTGCGAAATCAGTCTTTGACACAAAGGCTAGGAAAATTGCCCGAGTTGCCACTAACGCAGGATTTTTTTTTTGCGAGGACCACTAACGCAGGATTGCAGAATATGCTTTGCCTTGGCTCCCGCCGTAATAAGTTTGTATGGCGCTCGAGAAAAAAAAAATGGTACCATGTACCATATTAAAAGTTCAAAGTGACCAACTATGGACTTTCGTGAACGGGACCACATCTGCTCCCCCAGGCAGTACCGACGAATCCCCTAGTTTATCGAATTCAAATCTTCAGTGCTCTACTGGCCAGTAACAGATTCCACTTGTATTTTAGTTTAGCTGTTAGCCGCCGGGCATTTTTTCCCCCTCAAAATAAATAACATGATCACTCCAAACACATGGATCACAGTACCAAATTACAACTTGGTTAACGAATCATCGGACCTTGCAAACTACATGGTACTTGCAACCTTAAGTCCATAATATAGTGCCTGATGCTTCTTACCCACGGCAGCCTGAAGCCCTGAACACAACACACACAAGCGAACCTGTTGAGATGGCGAGCGAGAGCAGAATGGCGCATATAGCAACGACAATCCCCGTCAGGAACGTGCAGGCCCTCGCAGCAAGCAGCGCCGAGGAGCTGACGGCTGAGGCAATCGAGCGGTATATCAGGCCGGACATCGACCAAGACGCCGTTCTGGTCGGGCAAGGTGCTGAGGTTCCTGTGATTGACCTTGGCAGGCTCCTAAGCAAGGATTATGTGGAAGAGGAAGCTTCCAAGCTCAAGTTCGCGTGCGAGGAGTGGGGCTTCTTTCAGGTAGGTCACCTGACCATTTTGATTCATCCACTATTATTAGAGTTTGAATACATAAGGAAAACGTCCTTTCAAGTGGACCCAGTATCTTTGATTGGAGTATGCTTCATGATGTTTTTCTTCTTTCTAAGTTTACAAATACATGATTTTGTCTATTTGTCTTGGTGAAATTATTGTTGCCAAAATATGCAAAGATAGCTAAATTGTTCATATATACAAACTAAATTATTTAACAATGAATGATGAAATTTGCAATTTGCAGCTATTAAATCACGGAGTACCAGAAGACATCATCGTGAATATAAAGCGCGACATTCAGGAGCTTTTTCAGCTTCCACTGGAAGTGAAGAATGCTTATGCACAACGCCCCGGAGACCTTCAAGGCTATGGCCAAGCCTATGTTGTGTCTTGTCGTCGCTCGAATAATCGAGAGAACGGCAAATATTTGGTTCGGGGAACAACGATCAATCGAGGTATCGATCTAGGGCACACAGAGAGTTTTTATACTGGTTCGGGCCTCCCGGAGGATAATAACCCTACGTCCAGTGTATGTCGTGTTGAATATGGTGGTGCGTATGATCTACAATGCAATGTCCTCTCATCGGAGGGTTACATGTGTATTTATAGTCCTTGTTACCGCCTCTAGGAGTTCTTGCCTTGTTCTACAAGACTTCCGATCTGCAGTAACAGATTCGGAGTCTATCTGCAAGTTTCCTTTCGTGCGATACAAGTCTTCGGAAAATACCAAACTAAGTCTTCGGGAATATCTGAAAATATGGGTTACGACATAAGCCTCCGAACATGTCACTTGGCTGATTCGTCTTTGATACGAAGAGGTCTTCATCTTCATGCGAACTTCGGACAAGGGATATGTTCTTCACTGAGCACACATACTTCAGATATTCTTGTCTTCAATCATTGAGTCATCGGAATAGTTCACCGAACCTAGTCTTCGGAACAACTGTACGCACAGGTCTTCGGAACAACTGGCTGAACCGAGCCTTCGGAATAACTGTCTGAACCAGGTCTTCGGAATAACTGAACAAATCGGGTCTTCGAAACAACTATGCCGAGCGATCGGAATACCTTCCTCCAAGTAGCCTTGTCAACACCAGGTCTTTAAGAGAACCGTCAATCCAGAGAGCCTAGAAGAAATATTAATCAATTCCCATCCTTATCTCTTTCTCTGGGTCCAGCCATGGCATTGACTCCACTTCAGAGTTGAAAAGACTTTGACACGACCCTTCAATTCTTGTCCTTATTCTCCAAACCAGGCCCACCAGGGTATCCTCTGGATCCACCGCGTCGCCACACGGTTCCCCAGAAAGAAACATAAAAAATCCACTTTGCACTTGACCTTTCGGTTTCCAAAGGGCCACCTTTTGGCTATAAATGATTAGGGCGGCGGAGCCCCCAAGTATCACTTTCGCATCCACCATCCACCATGAGCAAGAAAAGAACCACCACCTCACAGTTCATGAAGTGGTTCGACGACGAACTCGCCGGCGGGTCGGGATCTTCCTCCACGCATCCCGCTGGCGCTCCACCGCCGGTAGCTGCTGCTCCTCCTCCGCTTTCCGCAGAAGATTACGGGCTCCCTCCTCCAAGTCCTCCTCCAGATCCATCTCAGGTCGTAGACCTAGAGGCGGACACGGCGGGAGATGAAGAGTTCGCGCGCCGCCTCCACGTCGCCCTGAACAAGGGGCCACGCGGGATTCCGGCGGACGCCAAACCCATCTTCCTCGACGACTCCGACGACGATGACGACGACGACGACGACAACGACAACAGCGACGACGACGAACCAAGCAAGAAGAAGGCCATGGTCCTGTACAATCCTGGTTGGGCTCCCTGGACGAGCGCTCAAGCCGGATCCAGTCAGGCGGGTGGCTCAATTCCCATCGCCGCAGAAGATCCTCTCCTTCCTACCGGGGTCATCAACCCGGTCATGGCATTGAACGAGGGTTCTACCCTCTCCACCACCGAGTCGCCCCTCCCGCTTATCACTCTGAGTGAGGGCGGCGTAGGTGCAGGCTCTGCTGCTGCTGCTGCCGAAGCCTCCTCTCCCCTCATCACATATGAGGAGGACGAGGTTGATGCTGATGCTGCCGTTGCAGCCCCTGAGGACGCCGATAATCGGCGGAACTAGGGATAAGGGGATGGCTATCATACCACTCTCCTTATAGTAGCCTAGGTTTCCTTGTTTTTTCTTCTTCTCCTGTTTTATTCTCCTGTCAAGCAGGTCGGAGAGTAGAACCTAGATAATTTTCTGCACGTCTTGCTTGTAATATCTTTTGACTACCTCCCGGTAGGCCTTCTTGAGGTTGTCCTGGGACGCGTCCTTGGACACATCAAGAGCTGCCTTCAATCCAAGATTATAATTTCTGAATGATATTGCATCTGTGATGTTGGCTCTTCTTTTTTTTTCTTGACAATGTGTTCACATGAGTCTTCGAGATATCTGAACTTAGCTTCTCCCATGTGTCTTGATGAAATAAGTCTTCGTAACAACTAACAGATCACTTGGTCGAGAACTCTTCGGGAGTAGTACTCAACATGTTTTTCGACGCACCGAAGGCTCTTTCTGATCCGGATCGTTAATCGAACATTGTTAATTATTCGGGGCAATTGATCCCAAAAAATATTCCAACTTCTTACCTCACAACCAGGTAGTTATCCTTCCAAAAACCGAGCGCAAATCCAAACGTATTATTTTAATAACAGAAAAGAGCATCACCTTGGTATATTCCGCACGTAACCCAAGGAAGAGAAATCCCGCATTTATGGGGAGGCGAACCGTCACGCCGGATTTTACTTAAGCCCTTCACGCCGTATTCTTTTTCCTCCATCCTTTAGTCTGCACTCTTTTCCATTTCCTCAAACCCTAAACATTTCACATGGCCGCCGCATCCTCGTCCGCCACAATCTCCGGCAATCCCAACGAGAATCAATCCTCCGACTCCCACGACTCCAACATTTCTCTTACCCAGGCGCAGCAGAAGATGAAGAAGGGAGAAATCCCGAATCTCCAGGAGTACTGGAAGAAATCCTCTCTTTCCCTGGAATATTTGGATAAACTGGAGAGAAGGGGGATGATCTCGGCTTTCCTGACTCGACGAAACACCGGCGAAGAGGAGTACCATCATTGCAACACCACAGAACTCCCGGTATTTGAGGCTCATCTCATGTGTGGTTTCAATCTTCCGCCCTCCAAATTTCTTGAGCAGATCTGTAGATTTTACCATATCGAGCTTGTTCAACTCAAACCCAATGCTGTGATGATGCTTAGCATGTTTGCCATCTTGTGTGAGTGTTGGTTGGGCGTAGCCCCCTGTTTGAATCTGTGGCGCCACTATCACCAGCCCCGGTACTACAAGGGTCAGATGATGGTGTTTTCAGTAGGCTTCGTACTTAGGAACAAAGCTGAGTTCATCCCGTATCAGTACAAGTCTTCCTGGAGCGGATATGACACCAAATATCTGATCTTGGACATGGGGAAAAAGAACACCGTGATTAAACTAGACGGCTTAATGCCAACCATGAGAAATGGGACAAGGGTCTTCCGACCTATGTTCCTCGATTGAATAAGATGATAGCCAGGGTCAACGAGTTGATCAAGTTGGGCCTGAGAGGAGAACATGTTGTGGAAGAATTCATCCGAAGACGCATCTTCCCTCTTCAGAGGCGTGATCCACTGGCTATGTATTATACAAGTCCTGGCGAACCTAATTGGTTGCCAGCTGGAGGTAGATGTCCATCACTCATCAACATACCAGTATATACTTGATATCTGATTTCTGTTTGATAAGCATGTCATCTTTTTCTCTCCTTTGCAGCTGTCGAACTCTCCGAAGACGATGTCTTCAAGAGAGTGTACGATATCATGGGTACTGGACCAAAGGTTAAGCCTTCGACAGTACCTCTTCCTTATAGTGCAGAAAATCCACCTCCCGAGGTATGTTGATTGTAGATCTCCTCGATTTTCTTGAAGACATATTTTCCGCCATACTAATCTTGTGTTCTGTAGAACCTTTACGAACCTGGCCCCGACGATGTCCAACCTGATGTTGATATAGTCATCGGGGACAGTGATGAAGAAGACAACGGTGATCGGGAGAAGGATACTGCCGTTGCCGATGACGCCACCAGCTCTCTTGAGCGAAAGGTGGCTGCTGTTGCCGCTGTCGAGCAGTCTGAGGCACCAGGAGATACCGAGAGGCCTGGACCTGCTACCGATCCCACGTCCGGTAATACTCCGGTGGGTGTCGAAGCCACTAGTCCTCCTCCACCTGCCGTCGAGTCTTCGAAGCCCCCAGCTGGGGCGAAGACAAAGACAACGACTCGCAAGCGCTTCCGAGCGGCAACTCCTGCAACTCCAGCAGCTCCAGCAACTGTTGCTCCCGATGTCCCTGAACTGCCTCCGTGTCGCGTCGCCAATCCTCGTACCGGCGATCAGGTACCCATCGAAATAGTTTTCGGCAGTCTCTTTAAAGGATTTTCCAAAATCTCTCAAGTCTTGTCTTCCCAGGCGACATCTGCTTCTAGCCCTGCTGCCAAGAGAAGACGCTTCCGCACGAAGAGGTATACTTCGTAGGTGTTTCTTACCAAATTCCCTTGCTACTTGAAATATTTTTATTCGATCTTCTGATGTGTGACCATGCTGTAGTGTTCCATCCTCTTCTGCTAAACCTGCTCCTGCTGTCAACCTTCCGGCCCCGAATGTACAATCAGCGCCCGAACAGGCCCTAATTGTTTCTACCTCCGCATCCGGGACAGTTGGGGAGAACTTAGTGTTCGACAAGCTGAGCCAGGAGGTCGTCGCTGCCAAGCAGTGGCATCTGCGAACTTGCAAGTGCCTTACTGACAGAATCAAACAGAAGGATGGAGAACTTGTCTCTCTTCAGAAGAAACTTTCTGATGTTGAGGCGGCCTATGCTTCATCTGGGAAAGATGATAGAATTCGAGAACTCGAGGCGGCTCTCATTGCTTTGAACAAGACCCATGATGAAGCAAAGGAACCTCATGCCAAGGAGATCACAGATCTAAAAGCTGAACATAAGGAGTACCTCAAGGATCTGCATGTGGAAAGAGAAGCTTTATCGAAAACAGCAGAGGGTAATTCTTCCTGTCATATGCTGTTTACTTTGTGCCTTCTGCATATCCCTGAAGTAATCTAATATCTTCTGTTGTAGATTTGAGCTCCAAAAATGAAGCCCTACGCACCGAGAACACAGCCAAGACCCAAGTGATCCAAACTCTGCAGACGGAGGTGAAGAAGCTGATGGAAGCCAACAAGATCCTGTCCGCAGAGAAGGCCAAACTTGCTGACAAGGTTGCTGATAGTTTGGTCAATGGCTGTGCCTTTGCTTTGGCTGCTTTGAAGAACTGTTATCCTGAATTGGATGTGAAGGTTGTAGAGCAAGGCTTTACTTGTAGTGTAGGTGAACGTGATGCACTTGTTGATGGTCTGATGGAATCAGCCGACAAGTTCATCATGGACTTGAACTTGGAAGCACCTCTTTCTGATGAGGAGAGGCCTTGAAATACTTGTTCAGCCCTGTAATAAAACAATATTTTGTTGTAATATTGGAGCTCAAGCTCCTGTTAATTTGACTTAGATATGCATAGTAGCCCAGCCCCCTGCTTTTTTGGATACAGTTTTGACTGTATGCAGGAAAGCATTATCACTAATATGCAATATCTAAATAACATAGAAGGATGCACATTAATTCATTGACGCGTAGCTTTGCCTTTGACAAGCGACGTTTGAACTAATGCTCTGAAGTTGCTCCATATCTGGAACTCATAATAGCTGTATAACATTTGACTTTGCACATGGCAAGTTATGTTTCAAGCTAAGTAGTGGGGGTGTTGATCTTGCAACGTGGTCTGAAGTTGGCACTTATAACTCGATGGCTAAGGCTCTTACTTCAGACACTCGGGGAGACTTACGAAACTTATGAACCATTGGCCAAGCTATCATGTAGCACCATATGGCATAAGACTTGCAGTCTGTTGGGTGGTTGATCGTGCAACCGGCCTAGGGAGAGCCACTTATTAACCTCATGGGCTAAGGGTCCCTCGCTAGAACATCATGGGGGTCAATTAACTTATGAACCACAGTGTGGCTAAGCCTTATGACCAATCTTGCCTGAAGAGGCTGTTCGTACCGATGCCTTATAACCCTCATGTGGCTAAGACACCAGCCAAACTTTGTAGACCGACCTTTGGTCAGCCTTTGGAACCTTGCACGGTAGTTGGAGAAACTGAACACACTTTATTCATCAAACAATGGATTACACATAAAACTTTCTAAGCTGATCATTGTTCCATGTTCCGGGCAATATATCACCGTCAATATGGGCTAAGATATAAGCCCCATGCTAGCATCCTCAACTACTATGTATGGTCCTTCCCATGGAGAAGACAACTTGTGCTTATCCTTGGTTTTGATATCCTTCTTGATCACCAGATCTCCCATATCTAAATGTCGACCGACCACTTTGCGACTGTACTGCTTCTTCAGAACCTCCTGATAATGTTCCACATTATGGAGTGCTGTGTTGCGTTCTTCTTCGAGGAGCAGTAAATCAACCTCTCGAGAGATTTGCTGGTCGTCTTCATAGAAATTGGTGACCCGATGAGCCCCCAAGTGAATCTCGGGTGGTAGTACTGCATCAGCGCCGTAGACTAGGAAGAACGGAGTTTCCTTTGTAGCCCGACTTGTAGATGTTCGTGCTGACCACAGAACGGTCGGTAGCTCTTCGATCCAATTCTTGCCTTTAGCTGCTAGCTTCTCGTAGACTCGTGCACGCATCCCCTTCATAAGGATCCCGTTGGCTCGCTCAACAGCACCATTGGTTTGAGCATGAGCCACCGAAGATGTCGGGTGGAGTATACCATGATCGGCACAAAATTTCTCAAACCGGCGACCGATGAACTGTCGACCATTGTCTGATATCAGCTTTCTGGGAACTCCAAACCTTGTGACTATACTCCTCATGAACTTGACAGAAGCAACCTCAGTGATGTTCACAACCGCCTCTGCCTCGATCCACTTGGTGAAAGTATCGATGGCGACGTATAAGAATTTGTACCCTCCTTTGGCTTTAGGAAACGGTCCCAATATGTCTACCCCCCCAGATAGCAAAAGGCCATGTAATTGGAATTGTATGCAACTCTTGAGCATGCCTTGTACTTTGCCTACTGAAGAATTGACAGGACTTACACGTCTGCACGAGGTGAATAGCGTCTTGCTTTGCCGTGGGCCAGTAGAATCCGTGCCTGAAGGCTTTGCCGATGAGAGTGCGATAAGCTGCATGTGCACCGCAGATCCCACCGTGTATATCATGCAGTAATCGAATACCATCTTCCGTAGAGACACACCTCAGCAGAATCCCATTGAGACCTCTTTTGTAGAGTACGTCGTCAATCAATACGTAATGCTTGGACTTGCGGGCCAGCCGCTCCGTGGCCGCATCATCATCTGGGATAGGACTGTTTTCGAGAAACAGGCGAATCGGTATGCGCCAGTCTTCGACAGAGCCTTCTCCCGAATCGATAACCATCATTTCCACTGCATCATGCGTGCTTGCCGCCGATGGCTTGTGGAGCTTTTCTAAGAACACATCATCTGGGACTGGAGATCGTGATGAAGCAATGCAGGCTAAATGATCAACGTCACGATTGTCCAGCCGTGGTACGTACCGCACTTCGAGACCATCGAACCCTTTCTCCAGCTTCCGAACTTCTTCAAGATAATCGGCCATCTTCGGATCAGAGCATTGATACTCTTTCTGTACCTGCCGGGCGACTAACTGTGAATCCCCTTTCACGAGCAGTCGGCTGATACCGAGAGATTTGGCAATGCGGAGACCTGTCACGAGGCTCTCATATTCTGCAACATTGTTCGTAGCTTGGAAGAGCAACTGGATGGCGTACTTCAATACTTTTCCTGCCGGAGATATGAAGACAACTCCGGAACCGGCACCTTTCAACGTGAAGGAACCATCAAAATACATGACCCAGTGATCTGGATCTTTCTTGTCATCATCACCATCATCGGTCCACTCTGCTATAAAATCCGCCAGAGCTTGTCCTTTGATGGCTGTTCGAGGGACATATTCAATCTGGTATTGACCAAGCTCTACAGACCATTGAGCAATTCTGCCGATGGCATCCTTGCAATGCAGAACAGTCTGGAGCGGTTTATCCGAGACCACCTTGATTGGATGAGCTAAGAAATAATGCTTCAGCTTTCGTGTCTGGGCATCTTTCAATATCTCACTGACGAAATAAACAGCAAACTGTTTGGGCCCAGTGTCTGTTTCCCGTTCAACTGTCAGCGCAGCGCTAACAACTGAATCTGTGGCAGCAACATATAAGAGCAGTTCTTCATTGGGCTGTGGGGGTTTCAGGGTGGGCATATTTTTGAGATAAGCTTTGAGCTCCTTGAACGCCTCTTCTGCCTGGTCATCCCACTGAGAGCCATCTTGATTGCGTAATAACTTGTAGAATGGCATACCTCGTTCTCCCGATCTCGAGATAAACCGGTTCAGGGCCGCCATCATGCCTGCTAGCTTCTGGACTTCTCGCCTAGTCTTCGGAGGCTTCAACTTTTCTAAAGCCGCAACTTTTACTGGGTTGGCATCGATCCCTCGCTCGGAAATCATGTACCCCAGTAGTTTTCCGGACTTCACCCCGAAGACACACTTGGCAGGGTTGAGTTTCATCTTGTACTTTCTCAGATTGTCGAAGGTTTGCTTCAGGTCTGCCAGGAGATCATCGGACTTCTTGGTCTTGACAACAATGTCATCAATGTAGGCTTCGACGTTCTTCCCGATCTGATCCTCGAAGACTATGTTGACACACTTCTGATAAGTACACCCCGCATTCTTCAGCCCAAAGGGCATCGTGATGTAACAGAATATTCCGAACGGCGTGATGAAGGCCGTCCTTTCTTGATCGTCGACATTGAGGCTAATTTGGTGATATCCAGAATAAGCATCAAGAAAACTTAATAACTCACTAGTGGACGTAGAGTCTACAATCTGATCTATCCTCGGAAGAGGGTACTCATCTTTAGGACAAGCTTTATTCAAACTAGTGTAAACGACGCACATGCGCCAGGACTTGTCAGGCTTAGGAACTAGTACAGGATTTGCTAGCCATTCAGGATAGTCTACCGTTCTAATGAACCCGGCTTTGAGAAGCCTAGTGACCTCCTCATGTATGGCGTCGCGTTTGTCCGGCGTGTACCTTCGCTGTTTTTGCTTGATCGGCTTGAAAGCCGGGTCGATCCCCAATTTGTGCTCGATCACCTCCCTGGGGATCCCGGGCATATCAGATGGCTGCCATGCAAACACATCGATATTCTCCCGGAGGAAGGCTACGAGCGCGTCTTCCTATTTAGGGTCGAGATTGTCCCCGACATTGGTCTTTTTGCCGGGGTCGATGAAGCTGAGGCCAATCGGCTTGCTGCCCTTTTTAGCAGGCTCATCTCCTTTCGCGCTTGATCCGTCGACAGTCTTTGCTGGCGCTTGGGCGACCGCTGTCGACGGAGATGCCGCATCTGGAGCCTTCGTGTCGGCAACTGCTGCTATCTGCCTTTGATCTTCTCGAGGAGTTTTTGGCTGCTTTTGCGAGTCAAGATCTTTCGAGTCAAAGTGGCCAGCAATGATCAGCGCATTGACGTCGCATCTCACGGCCTGGTCTTGATCGGCGCACAGCGTGATAACACCCGCAGGTCCTGGGATCTTGAGCATGGCGTAGGCAAAGTGCGCAGCCGCCATGAACCTGAACAGGAACGGTCTTCCCAGGATGCAATTGTAGGCAGATTCGAAGTCAGCCACCTCGAACGTCAGGACTTCAGTTCTTCTATTTTCTCTCGGGCCCACTGTCACTGCTAACTCTATCTTCCCAAGAGGACGCGAAGACACTCCAGGCAAGATGCCATGGAATGATTCCTCAACTGGTCGGAGAGCGGTGATTGGCAAGCCCATCTGATCGTACGTCTTTTTCATCAACAGGTTGAGACCGCTTCCGTTGTCGATCAACGTCTTCACGACCTTGTTCCTGTGGATAATGATTTTGGCGACGAAGGGCAACTCTGGGTTGCTGTCTTCGGGTGGTCATCGGCATTGAACGCGATCGGGGTATCCGACCACTCTAGTCTTCTAGAACAGGGTTCTGCCATAGCCACCTCTCTCTGCTGCTTCTTGTATTGGCTCTTGGACGAAAGAGCGGAGCTTCCTCCGAAGATCATGTTGATCTCTGGGTACCTCTCCTCCTCGTCATCGTCATGATCTCTGCGACTTCTGTAGCGTGGGCGTTCATCCCGGTCATCGCGCTCCCTGAGCTCCCGATCTCGGTACTCTCGATCACGGCGCCCACGATCTTGATTCTCCCGATCTCGGTGCTCCCGATCTCGGTGTTCTCGATCTTGGCTTTCGCGGCCCCGATCCTCTTCTCTGGTCGCCCGTGAGGTCTTGCCCTCTTCTAGACGCTTCTTTTCGAGCTTGAGGTAATCGAAGCACTCTTCTAGTTCATGGTTTGGGGAGCGATGAATCGGACACCACTTAGCCACGCCTTCGGGACGACCTCGCTTCTTACGGAAGTGATTACGATCCGATCCCGACCGATCGACCGCATTCACCTCCCTGTCTTCTGACTTCTTCTTCGGAGCCTTGCCCCGGCCATCGGAGAGGCGAGCACGAGCATCAGCAGCCTTGGCACAAATTTCTGCCAATCGGAACAGCTCTGCAGTAGTCTTTGGCTCGTTCTCCGCTATGGTCTCCACCATCTTCACATCCAAACACCCTTCTTGGAAGGCGAGGACTACTTCTATATCGGAGATGTCTGCAATTGTGTTCTTCATTAGGCAGAAGCGCTTGATGTAGTCTCGAAGATTCTCATCAGCCTTCTGTTTAACACCTCGAAGCTGCTCTGGTGTTGCGTTGCGGCTGTACGATCCAAGGAAATTTCCCTTGAAGACCTCGCACAATTCTGCCCAGGAGTCGAAGTGATATGCCGGGAGGTTTAGCAACCACGACCGCGCTGCTCCGGTCAGAGCGGTGGGTAGATAGGCGCACTTGATTCTTTCATCTCCTCCTGCGGCATCTATCGTCGTGGAGTATATCGACAAGAACTCTTCTGGGTTGATAGTGCCGTCGTACTTGTCGATAGACCCTACTTTGAACTTGGCTGGCCACTCAACAGTTCGGAGATAACTACCCAGAGCCCTATACGGGGGTGGCTTAGGAGCCGTCTCTGGGCGCGTCCCTCTACGAGCTGGAGCGCCTGGAGTTTGTTGGTCCGGTTCCCCCCTTGGGGGATTGCCAGTTTGGTTCCTCCGCTGGTTTATCTGATGTCTTGCATCCGAAGGCTCCAGATTACGCCGATGTCGCCTGGGGTGATCGGAGGATGATCCATGTGAGGATGAATCGGCCCTCTGATCGTTGGTAGCCCCCAGGCGTCTGTGTACTGGAGTCCTAGCCGGTGCAGCAACCTCCTGATCTTGCAGTGGGATCACGCGTCCGGCAAGTTCCACGACTTGTTGTACCATCAGAGCCAGTGGTGTTCCGTCAGGGGCCATACGCGCGAGGGAATCCAACGCGGTTTGGAACCGGACGACGTCGAAGTCGGGGTTGAGATTTCTTGGCGTCACATTGGATGGCGCAACCGATCGAGATCTGATCGAGTCGATGGTGCGCAAATCGCTGGATGCCTCGTCGTCACGTCCCGCCATGAAGACTTCTCTGGCCGGGTTGTGACCCTGGTTTGGATCTCCGATCTCAGGGCAGTCATCGTCGCTGAAGTCGGACTCGTAATTAGGATAACCGAGCCCGAACCCAGGAAAATACCGCCCCTTGATGATGTCGAGAGCGATCTTTTGCATTCTCGCTTCTAGGGCAGAGCTAGGTGGCGGATCCAAGGTGGATCCATCTTCTAGGCGGGTTCCAAACGGAGAGCCCGATACCCGCGAAGCGATCTTGAACTCGGCTGCGGAATTTCGCAGTCCGAACGTAGTACATAGGGCCGCCGGCGACACACGTGGCGCCGCCGACGAGCTCTTTTTAGCAGATCCGTACGAGGACAGAGCTTTCATGGCCGCCGGGGACGCCTCCTGCGCCGCCGACGACGTCTTTTCCTGGAGATTTCCTTCCTTGTCCGCGACGAACGTGAAAGACCCGAACTTGAATTCGGCGCCCGCCGGGAACTTCATCTTGTTCGCCAATGCCATCTGATGCTCTAGATGGATCCTCAGCGCTGCCCCCCTACCTGGCGCGCCTCTGTCGTCGCTCGAATAATCGAGAGAACGGTAAATATTTGGTTCGGGGAACAACGATCAATCGAGGTATCGATCTAGGGCACACAGAGAGTTTTTATACTGGTTCGGGCCTCCCGGAGGATAATAACCCTACGTCCAGTGTATGTCGTGTTGAATATGGTGGTGTGTATGATCTACAATGCAATGTCCTCTCATCGGAGGGTTACATGTGTATTTATAGTCCTTGTTACCGCCTCTAGGAGTTCTTGCCTTGTTCTACAAGACTTCCGATCTGCAGTAACAGATTCGGAGTCTATCTGCAAGTTTCCTTTCGTGCGATACAAGTCTTCGGAAAATACCAAACTAAGTCTTCGGGAATATCTGAAAATATGGGTTACGACATGTCTAATGATCAAAAGCTTGATTGGGCAGACATGTTTGCCATCATGACTCAGCCTCCTGAGGCCCGTAATATGAAACATTGGCCTATTCAGCCCCAAACATTCAGGTGAGTACTTACAATCGTGTATAGTGATAAGCATCACAAGCCAAGTCAGTGTCATATTAATATCCTTTATGATTTTCAAAACATGCTCAATATACAAAGACGTATTAGGTATTGAGTAGTTACAGAACATTCATAGAGACTTCATACGGCTCCCTGCCCCTGCGATTTTGTCCAAATACAAGTTAAGTAGGTAGGGAAGTAACGACCAATTTAATTATTCCAGATCCTGAAAACAAAATGCTGAGTTTCTAATATGAAAGAGGACATTCCAAACGGCCACGAGTTAGGCTGTTGATACTAAATAACGGAGCATGATTTGTATTGTTTTTATGGTATCAGGAAAACCATTGAACAGTACTCTTCCGAGGTGGGAAAACTTGCTCATTCCATTGTAGCATTAATCGGTCGCACCCTCAATATTGATCGAGGACAGTTGAGTGACAAATATGCAGTGCAATTACTAAGGATGAATTACTACCCTACATGCGATTCGGTGCCTGAAAAGGTTTTGGGATTCTCACCTCATTCGGATGGATCTTTTCTGACGATTCTTTTGCAAATAAATTCTGTTGAAGGCCTCCAAATAAGAAGGCATGGTGCATGGATTCCTGTGAACCCACGACCTGATGCCTTGCTGCTGAATGTTGGTGACTTTCTTCAGGTAAAAATTTTCAATGATATATTCCAACTTTTGAGTCTATCAGTTATTACAGTGGAGCAAAATTCTGCTTGGTAATTCCTAATGCAACGGTACAACAACAACATAGTCTTTTGTCCCAAGTAAGTTAGGGTAGGCTAGAGATGAAACCCACAAGAAACAAAAATAAGGGTAACACAAAAAGGGACATAGGGCAAAAGGTACAATAAGAGGTAAACAGAAAAAAAGGAAAAAATGATCACGGTTCTGGCACGTTGATAGCCAATCTTCAATCGCTACTACCCACAGCTAATTCCTTGGAGATATTTCACTCCTTCAAGTCTCTTTTAACCGACTCGTCCCACGTCAGCGTAGGTCGACCTCTAACAGATAATATTTTTTTTCTAATGCAATGGTGTCTTTAAATAATATTTTTTCAAAAAGAATGGATAGAAGTTCAATATTGCAAGTATCCATAACTAACAGATAAAATATTGACACAAAATTGCGTGCAGTTTAAGTCTGTGCTCACCTAGTAGTTCATCCTTCAATGTATGGCATGTCTTTTTGATGTTAAAAAACTACACCTTGTAGCTCAACACGTAATCAAAATCAGACAGGTGTGGTGTGCAAAAGTTCCGGAAAAATTTGATCCAAAACTCCTTACATCAATTGTTGGACATAGTTCCTTAATGAATTAGCCTTCCGCATCAGTTCTACATCTTTCTTCTATCTCCACGAGACACTACATCACTGCATTTCTCAGGGTACGGCAATACTTTTGTACAATTTGTTCCATTATTAAAAGAAGCCTCTCCACCTCCCATTTTCTCATGCATCTTTTTGTATTTCCTCACATATCTGATTCTACTAAGCCCATTGAAACGGATTCTATGGCGCACCCCGGATCATCAAAACCTAAGTCACCTCACTATGACAGTAAAGATCAGGCACAACTTTTGAGACAAAGACACTAGTACAAATTGAGCCTTCACTTACCAAAGGTAGTTTATGTTAGAATTATTTGTAACAGCCCATTGGGCTAACCTAGGTCGGTGCATGCTTGCACCCTAGGGCCGGTGTTGGTGGTTTCTAAGTACCCCTTTTATATGCTCAAAACCACCAACATCGTACCATATTCTCATCATAATCATGTGTTTTACCTCTAACTTTGATGAATTTCACATGTAGTGTCGTTTTAGTGCTATATTGCAGAAACAGGTGAAAAGACGACAAAATGGCTTTTATATGAGAAGTATCGACATGAAGCCCGACTCGCCATGCAAGGAGGGCTTCCCACTAGCCCATAACGCATCCAAAGCACCTCTGGACGTCCATAGAACCCAACATGCAAGCCCAAAGTCGTGGCCCAATGCCTAAGGATTTCTAGAAGGTTTATCCAGAAGGAAAGATCAATTCGCGCAGTCCAGAAACAGCACTACATTGTCACGCAGATTTGGAGTTCAAGACTTGCTCTAATAGGAATCTAATATACAGGAAAGTTGTAGATCTCGTCGAGAGCTTTCCGGAACATATATGGATTATCCCTTTTGGATTCAGGAGCTAGGAGATATGGGCCCCGCAAGAAGACCTGCGCAGAGGAGTCCGAATCAGGACAGATATTTTAGCATCGCATATTTGGGACCAAGACGGCCGAATCTGGAGATCCAATGAGTACCAAAGTTGTAGATCTTTTCGAGGGCTACGAGATAGAGTCCGAGTTTGCCTCATTTGGACTCCGGACGAGGAAGATACGATTTATGGAAGGCGGAGCTGCGAAAAGGAAAAATCAAGTCCGAATTGGAAACGACTCGTGCCGATCGGCACACCTTTGGTGCCGACCGGCACGGACCTAGATTTGTTTCCTTTCGCCTCCAGACGCCTCTCCACTGTATATATAACCCATGGGACGCCCCGAGGACAGAGGAGGACGAGGGTTGACAATCTTTAGGGTTTAGGAAGCCTCTGCACATCGCCGGGAGGCCGCCGGAGTTGAAGAGCCACCATATTAAGAGATGTAGTCTAGTCAAGTAGTCGCCCTGCGTGGTCGTACTACACCGGAGCTAAGAAGAAGTAGAGCCATGTATCTTATGAGTCGTCAATGGTGCATTAAGGCGGTGCCGACCGGCACAATCTTGTGCCGATCGGCACCTCTCTGACGGTGATGAATAAAGGTACAATTCTGATATTTATCTATGTTTGTCTTAATTCTACCCTTGGCTGCAGTTGTGTTCGTCTGGATTTTATGGTCTTTACATGCACTTGTTCCTACGCTTAGTGACGGCTAGGTACTAGATGTTATCTTAATTGTGGTGGCAATAAGAGGTGAGAGATTCAACCTCTCACTATCTCCATTATGGTTAAGATAATATCGGGATCTTGTAATGCGATAATTGCATAATGTCTCTGTACCTCAGCGCGCTAGAATATGCGAGATCCTTGAGATGATGTGTAGAGTGGGAAGTGGCTACCGATTAAGGCGGTTAGGTCGTGACAGGGCTCAACGGAAAGGGGTTTCTTCCTGCCGATCTTCGGTGTTCACAAACTGTTTAAAGTGCGAAGTAAGCTAGGATTATAGATGTCACATATTACTGCTTCGGTGCCGACCGGCACACACGTTGTGCCAATCGGCACATCTTTTCTCCGACCACTAGATGCACATAGGCTAATTCCAGGCGTTTCTCTTTGGTTATGTGTATGCTGTCCTGTTGTTTTCTCTAAGCTTTCATCTGCAAACTTAAAAGGCGTTCATATGTGCAAAGTACTTCATGCTAGGATTGATTCGTTAGACGACGTAGAAGACCTTACACGGTTCTCTTGCTGATCCTTGTGGATTCGATATAAACCTTGGAATACTCTAAGGAAAAAGCTACAATGTACACCGTCCACTTGCGGTATATAAATAGGTGCGTATAAACGACCAACAAGCTTTTTCTGGCGCCGTTGCCGGGGATCGGCAACTCGAACCTAGGGCGATCTATCTAGTTTATCGAACTAATCCTATATCTTTTTATTGCATATACCCTGTTTTTCTTTGTTTGTGTGTCCATTGAAAACAGGTACAAGGCTAGGCACACAACCTCACCTGGAGCACGACGATGTTGCTGCAAGTGCCGGTCGGCGCACCAGTGGTGCCGATCGGCACCGCATTGACGTCGACGCCGACATCGACGATTCCGCTCTTCGTCGACTCTCTTGCTCCATAGCAGTAGGTGCTAACTTTGTTAGTGGCCCATCATCTGCTATGGAGTCCCTCTCCATGAAGGACTCGCTAGTGCCGATCGGCGCAACGCCCATGCCGATCGGCACCACACTGCTCAAAAGAAGGTACGCGCTCTTGTGTTAATTTGTTTTGGACTAATGCTCTGCGAAGATTTGGCTTGTTTATATCAATAGGTGATGGGAGAGAAGATTGAGGGCTATTTACCATGAAGATCGAGGATTTCAATTTATAACATTGAAGGCATGGTGGATATGTTCTTGATCATGAGTTGTTGTTCTGTCTGCTGATTTCCCGGAGGCGTGCACGTCCGTACAGAAGATTGCATGGCCTAAAAAGTTGATATTCTGAAAGAGCATCAAGTCTAATTTCTAACGGTTTAAACCTCACGTCATCTGGAGCTTCCTACAAGGATTTATGGCCAAAATACGAGACGCTGCGCAGACTGTTTGGATATTTCGCGAGAGATGCAAACAATTAAAAGTTTGAGCCAATATTGAATTAAAGTCCAATATCCACGTGATTTATGGGTTTCCAACATTTAGAAAACTTCCTTTTGATGATTGACACAGATTCAAGTCTTTCCAAACACTGAGTTTGAATATTTGGAAGGTTTGAATTCAATTCGGATTCATCGCGAGACAGCCTGACATACCTTCAGAAAAACGGCCATATCTCCCTCATACGGAGTCCGATGAGGACGCACGAGTACTACATGGAAAGATAATTTGATGCCCGACGCAATGGCACAGGTTTCAGCCTCTAATTCCTTCTGGTCGCGGCGAAAAGTCAGAAAGAGTGTGTCGGTTTAGAAAAAGCAGTAGCAGATTTCTTCGGAATTCTTCACCGTCGACTTGATGAGGTCATTGGGCAAGAATTGAGGAGTTGCATCTACACTGCATCATCATAACTTGCTGGTGCAACATTGATCAAGATTCACAAGTCATAGGACAAGCCGACATATGCTCCAACGCTGTAAAGATGAAGTCATCAAAATTCTCCGAAGAAACGATCAAGAAGCTGAAATCATTGGTGATTCTGTGAGTTCTCCGAGCTGATCAATATATGAAACTTTTATATCTGGATAGAGCTTCAAGTCTTCTTTCCAACGCATCAAACAGTGCTGGATTTGGATGTTTCTACAAGGATTTATGAGCTAATCATTGGACGCTGCGCGGGCTGTCAGATTTTCAAACAGCACGCAGCCTTGCAGTAAAAAACTCGTAAGTCCTTCGTACGAAATCCGTTTGAGGTGTATGAGCACTCGTTGGAAGGATATTTTTGCTACCTACATTGTGGTATAGGTTTTAGAACCTGTTTCATTCTGTTGGTGACGCGAAATTCAGAGAGAACAGGAGCTGCAGATTATTGATGACATGATTAAGGAAGGAGATGAAGATGACAACAATGAAAATAGCTTGAGCAATTCTCCCATGAGCAAATGATCAGAAGTTAAACAAGATTGAAGAATCAAGAGCATTATATCATTTACACACATTGAGCAATATGCAACACAATAAAGACGGGCTATGAGTCAACCACGACGAAGTTTGCATAGTACAAGCTGCATGGATATCATTGGGATCTTACACCAATAACCATGGCTTCGCGACAATCAGGTATGTAAGAAGTCTAGCTATTCGACTATAACTAAAGCGCTTTTCGGGAGGCAACCCGTGTTTTTGAGTCTTTTGTGTGGATTGTTTAGTGCTGCTAGGAGGGCAACCTAGAGTTTTCGCTTTAATGTGAGCTTTACCCAACTCAATTGATTCACTTGTGTCCAATTTGGTTCTAGATTAACTTTTTATTTTTAGACTCCATCATTATGTTTTGTTTGCAAAAATTATTCACTGCATGAATTGTTTGTGAGCATTTGCTTGTTTGTATTTGCATAGTGTTTTTCGTCTGCATGATAATTTAATTTTAGCCACCTAAGCCTCCCACCCTTCATTTTTCATCACATACCAGAGCCAAGACCCATTGTGCCGATCGGCACGACTATATTGCCGATCGACATAAATGCCCAAATGCTTTCTAAGCATTCCATCGCTGCCGTCTAACATGTTTTTATTTTTTTCTTCACACTAGCTTCTGACTTTGCATATTCATTTTCACTCCTCACTCATAATAGCTTGGCATGATTACTTTCTAATAAATGCTTAAATACTTGAGTAACGTACTCCTTTTAGCAATTGTAGATATAAACATGGTGTTTATGCTTATTTGTTGAGCAATATTGGATAGTTCATTTGCCTTGCTATATTTTGCATCATTTGTATTGGTTGGTTGCTACTCTTTTTCAATGCGCTATCTTTCTAATCCAGCGGAGTTTTGCAATGGCTAAGTCGTGATAAACATGGTGTTTAGACTTCGGTTGTCAAAGAATTTCGTTTAGATTGCTAGCAATCTAGTTGTAAGCATGCAATCTAGTTGTAAGCATGGTGCTTAGAGCTAGGTGTAAACATTGTTCTTGTTTAGTTTCTACGCCACTAATGTTCGTTGCTAATATTATAAAACTTTTTCTTCACTTTGATAGCATTGTTTCAAGACTAAATAATGAGTAACTTCTGTTTCTAGAAATGTGTTGAATTCGCACATTCTTTTAGCATTTTTGTGTGAGCATGGTTTTAGACAAAAATGCCGATCAACATTGTTATGGTCTTGCTTGCTTCCTAACATTGTGATAGTCTTCATGCATCCACACATGTGCACACACGTACACTCATTAGGATTTTGTTTTCTTTTCTCTACTAGAATCAAATTGACACAAGTAGAACTTTGAAGTTGTTTTTAGCTGCTAGGTATTCCTCTACTCCCGACCATCACCTCGGGGGTAGTATGTGTGCTTTAATTGTTTTGCCGGAATGAAAGAATTGATCTCCAAAGAAGGAAGTTGAAGGAATTGAGGAGAAACAGCCGCATGAACAAGAGGGAGCAATGGGACAGCAGCTACAAGGCGGTGATCGAGTTGAAAATCCAGAAACGAAGCCGAAGATGGAGAGTGCCGACCGGCACTACTTCTTGTGCCGACCGGCACCACTGTGTGCCGACCGGCACTCCGTTATTGCCCCTGCTGTCAAGCTTCTCTCATGCAATTCAGCAACATCTTAAGCATGGGGGAGGCACGCTCTGAACTTCAATTCACTAAAAGGCGGTAACATCTCTTTGCTCCTTCTCTTCTCTAATCCTATTCTCTTCTCATTCGCTGCTCTTGCCTTTTGCTATCAACTTGGGTTTTGCTTTCTTTTATGATGTGGTACCCTTCTCGTTTTGTTCATGCGAAAGGTTGTTTGTAATTTGCCACTTAGAATTTAGACTGGACAATGACATATCCCTAATAGCTACCTTAGGGTGACCAAATGTCATTACTCTATCTAGGGGAGCTGGTTTGTATCATCACCGCCTATGTGTTTGAGCTTTCACTTCGAATAATACATATTTATGATGAACTTGCTCGAGATATGATGAAAGTTGCTATTGTTGTTGGAACTTGCATGTATGATTCGTTGCATATAATTGTCCCCCGCTGAATTTTAATGAATTTGAACTAAGCACCAATTCTATGAACTCTATTTGCTTTAGTGGTGGTGTTTGTTGACAGATGATTTGATAGAGACCCCATATGATTGAATTGTTCTTCATGACAACATGCTTTGCTCTCTAAAAAGAAAACTCCAACATAGCTTGAGTCCTTACTAATTTTTGGAAAACTATAATGTCTTATGTCTCTAATCCTTGCAAATATTGCTCTCTTGCATTGATCATACCTACCAAAGCCAAATATGCTACACCTATATGATAAACCTGTAGATTGCAACATGTAATTTGGTGAGTTGGGTCAAGTTTGTGTTCTTTTGGTATGAGACTTAGAAGCTGGCCATTCCGTTTGCGTAACTATCACTTGTTTTCTAGCCTTATTCATATTCAGCATTGCCTATTCTACTCTAGAATGTGTGCATACTTCGCTGAATATTCCCACCTGTAAACCCATATTTCTTTTGGTGTTGTCCAATCCTTGTCCACAACCTATGATATGAGTTTCTCGTCGAGCCATTGCACTATTTCTATGGTTTTATGCACAAATTATCAAGATATCTTGCTCAAGACGAAGATTTTCATCACCAAACACCTCTGAAGACTTTCTGAAGCGCAAAGGATCAATTTGAGGCGAAAACGGAGAAAAGTCGGGTTCGCGCCGATCGGCACAAATTCGTGCCGACCGGCACAAAGTACAAAATCAGCGAAAAGCCCCCTGTTATCTCCAGAAATCAAGTATATGTGTTTCAGACGGTCAAGGAGAAGAAATAAAAGGGTTAGGTAGTGCTTTTTCTTTCTCCACTTCTTATATGCTCGGGACGAGCATCATTTAAGCATGGGGGAGTTGGATCGTCATCTACATTCCGAAGCAGTAGTTAATGGACTTCAAAGATTGTTGATGGAAGATCAAGATTGTTTATAGTGTTATATCAAGTTGCAAGAGTGGACTTCATAGAAGATTGTGCATAAAACCATCATATTCAAGTAAGTGCATTCAATTGGCTGAAACTCTATCCTTCCAACCATGTGCAATCCGATTTTGAGAACTTCATCTGTGTCTTGGGATCATCTTTTGCCATTTGCGTATGTCCACCTTTCTAAAGCGTGTGTTCTCCTCTCTTTCATTATGTTATTCCAATGGCCTTTTTGACAAGTCTCTGTAAAACCAAGTAGAACTATCTCTTGATTTGACAATATTCTAAGTTACATTTTCTTTTGCTAGTTGTTTTCCTACCAAGCTACACATAAAGCCTTCCACTAAATATTTGTAGATAGGATCACTTCTAGTTGTTTGGTTTGTGAGATTTGTGAGATGAGTGTTGTCTTGATTCTTTGCAAGAGAGTTTTTGTTTGGATATATGAGACTGAATTTTTGGAAAAACTTTATGATCTTAAGGCCTAGTTTGAGGAGTAATCTGCTTTGAGAGTTCAAGCTACTTTATTTGATCATTGTGGTCGGTTCTAAGTCATAATATGTCCCCCACTAGTATCTTTGAGTAGTAGAATTGGTGCAACATAAAACTTTTGTGCTACATTCTTAAAGCGGGCTGGATATGCATGTGCCTTGATGAATGCAAGTGAAGATAACATGATTGCAACGCTGATCTCTCCTTGAGGGGGAGGGGGGTAAGATTTATTTACTCGAGGACGAGCAAAGGTTTAAGCATCGGGGAGCTGTTGGTGGTTTCTAAGTACCCCTTTTATATGCCCAAAACCACCAACATCGTACCATATTCTCATCATAATTATGTGTTTTACCTCTAACCTTGATGAATTCCACATGTAGTGTCGTTTTAGTGCTATATTGCAGAAACAGGTGAAAAGACGACAAAATAGCTCTTATATGAGAAGTATCGACATGAAGCCCGACTCGCCATGCAAGGAGGGCTTCCCACTAGCCCATGACGCATCCAAGACACCTCTGGACGTCCATAGAACCCAACATGCAAGCCCAAAGTCGTGGCCCAATGCCTAAGGATTTCTAGAAGGTTTATCCAGAAGGAAAGATGAATTCGCGCAGTCCAGAAATAGCACTATATTTTCACACAGATTTGGAGTTCAAGACGTGCTCTAATGGGAATCTAATATACAGGAAAGTTGTAGATCTCGTCGAGAGCTTTCCGGAACATATATGGATTATCCCGTTTGGATTCTGGAGCTAGGAGATATAGGCCCCGCAAGGAGACCTGCGCAGAGGAGTCCGAATCAGGACAGATATTTTGGCATCGCATATTTAGGACCAAGACGGCTGAATCTGGAGATCCAATGAGTACCAAACTTGTAGATCTTTTCGAGGGCTACGAGATAGAGTCCGAGTTTGCCTCATTTGGACTCCGGACGAGGAAGATATGATTTATGGAAGGCGGAGCTGTGAAAAGGAAAAATCAAGTCCGAATTGGAAACGACTCGTGCCGATCGGCACACCTTTGGTGCCGACCGGCACGGACCTAGATTTGTTTCCTTTCACCTCCAGACGCCTCCTCACTGTATATATAACCCATGGGACGCCCCGAGGACAGAGGGGGACGAGGTTGACAATCTTTAGGGTTTAGGAAGCCTCTGCACATCGCCGGGAGGCCGCCGGAGTTGAAGAGCCACCATATTGAGAGATGTAGTCTAGTCAGGTAGTCGCCCTGCGTGGTCGTACTACACCGGAGCTAAGGAGAAGTAGAGCCATGTATCTTAGGAGTCGTCAATGGTGCACTAAGGCGGTGCCGACCGGCACAATCTTGTGCCGGTCGGCACCTCTCCGACGGTGACGAATAAAGGTATAATTCTTATATTTATCTATGTGTTTGCCTTAATTCTACCCTTGGCTGTAGTTGTGTTCGTCTGGATTTTACGGTCTTTACATGCACTTGTTCCTACGCTTTGTGACGGCTAAGTACTAGATGTTATCTTAATTGTGGTGGCAATAAGAGGTGAAAGATTCAACCTCTCACTATCTCCATTGTGGTTAAGATAATATCAGGATCTTGTAATGCGCCATAATTGCATATTGTCTCTGTACCTCAACGCGCTGGAATATGCGAGATCCTTGAGATGATGTGTAGAGTGGGAAGCGGCTACCTGATTACGACGGTTAGGTCGTGACAGGGCTCAACGGAAAGGGGTTTCTTCCTGCTGATCTTCGGTGTTCACAAACTGTTTAAAGTGCCAAGTAAGCTAGGATTATAGATGTCACATATTACTGCTTCGGTGCCGACCAGCACACCCGTTGTGCCAATCGGCACATCCTTTCTCCGACCACTAGATGCACACAGGCTAACTCCAGGTGTTTCTCTTTGGTTATGGGTATGCTGTCCTGTTGTTTTCTCTAAGCTTTCATCTGCAAACTTAAAAGGCGTTCATATGTGCAAAGTAGTTCATGCTAGGATTGATTCTTTAGACGACGTAAAAGACCTTACACGGTTCTCTTGCTGATCCTTGTGGATTCGTAAACCTTGGAATACTCTAAGGGAAAAAGCTACAATGTACACTGTCCACTTGCGGTATATAAATGGGTGCGTATAAACGACCAACAGCCGGCGCCCAGGCTACTTAGCCTGGCTATATAACCCGTGTAATTCTCACGATGGAATGCAATCAATCTTCAGCGCCTAATCTCGCTAACATGGTATCACGAAGTCCACACGACCCCGGTGGATTCTTTGCTTCCGCTCAAACCCTAACCAACCAGCCGCCGCTGCCATGGACGCCGCCGCCAAGGCCGCCGCCGAACGCGATGCCACTGCCAAGGCCTCTGCCGAAGCCATTGCCAAGGCAGCCGAGGAAGCCGCCGCCGCCGCCAAGGAGAAGGCTCTCGCCCTAGAGACTGCCCGCGCCCGAGTCCGCGCCGCCGCCGCCACCTTCGAGCAAGACCGTGCCGCCGCCGAGGCTCTGGAGCGCGAAGCGCTGGACGCGATGAAGTCCCCTCCACTGGACGATGAGGACGACGCCTACCTCGAGGCCAACACCGTTGCCAACCTGCACGGGCTGGCGTCGTTGGTCCAGAACATCCGCGCGCTGGTGCCAATCACCCTCGACCCCCTGTCGTCCGACTTCGACAAGTGGCGCGGCCACATGCTGCTCACCCTACGTCGCTACGCCCTCGACGATCATGTCCAATCCGATGCCGTCTACACCGACAACCCGGCTTGGATGCGCATGGATGCCGTCGTGGTTTCACGGATCTTCAACACGATCACGCCGGAACTCATGGAGGTGGTACACGATCGCCGCGGCATCACGGCATCTCTGCTTGGCTAGGGATCGAACAACAGTTCTGTTGACGGTGTTTAAGTCATTAAATTACCGTCAACATATCGGTAAATAAAAGGGTAAATCAAAAATTCGGCATTGTTTTATTTATTAATAAAGTTCCACGAGTTTTGGATGATTTATGAGTGCAGGAGTAAATACAGAAGAAATGGGCGCCTGTGGAGAGAAACACAGGCCGGCCGGCCCAATCACAGGCCGGCCGGCCACCCCTGGCCCCTGCTGCTGTCGATCTTCGACCAATGGGCTCAGAAGACGTCCAGCACCGAGAATAATTAAAGCCCAAGTGAAGAAATAGCAAACATTCTAGAAGATGGGCTACAATAGGCCTAAACTTGGCCCTTACTCCATTTCTGCCGACCCTAGCGGAAAACCGACTTCGGGACCGACTCCACCAAGCGATCTGGAGCGTCCACAGAAGAGGCGGTCGCGAACCGACACTGCGGACGGCCGGCCGGCCACCCTACCAGGCCGGCCGGCCGACCTTAGCGGCGCCGCCTCTCCAGCTTCGGCCAACGGGTTCCCACCGCCATGTACAAGCTATAAATAGGACCCTCCGGCCTCAGAAGCAACTCGCACCTCATTGAAGAATCCATTTACTCTTCTTGTTTAGTGTTAGCATTAGTTGGGAGTTAGAGTTAGAGAGTGAGCTTTGCTCAGGGTTCCGGAGCTGTCTTCGGAAGTGTGGTAAAGCTCTCTTGTATCTTTACTTTCTTTTGAATAAATATTATTATGGATATCTTTTCTTATTTATTTAATTCAGTAATTCTCTTGATTTATATTATTGCTCTGAGTAATTACTTCGGAAGTATTTCTGTGTTGGATCCACGTCTGTGTGAGGTAGACTTACGTGAGTTGTCAGCTGGTCTATGCGTAAACAATTCACTTAAGTTTATTAAGCATGGGTGGTCTGCCCTGTTAGCTAAGGGTAGATTATTTAGAGTGATTGCTTGTATGGTTCAAGGAATTATTCTAGACGCGAGTTTGCACCCAACCCCACGGAGGATGGTAGCCGCGAGTGTATGTGACAGCTGCACCGGTCTCTGTAATCCACCACGTCCGGGTTGGACCTAGCAGGGTCTTAATTATAGCGGGTGGTTCCCCAGAGTATTTAATCTTTTTCTGTTGGTTGGGTGGGCCACTTCTGTGCCTCTGTTCTGTTGAGATTATGCCCGGTGGTAGTTCGACCATCAGAACAAGTTTATTACTTTGGCACATCCGTGCCCCGATGCACAGTGATATGACTGTTGTATGATCTTGAGTGTATAATTGTAAATTATTAGATTGCTGAATATAAAATACTTAGAATGGATATATTTTAGGAAACCCTTTTCTCTACTCGTTGCTCTCCCAATCTTTTGCTAATTATTCTTTTATGGTTTACTTCATGAGTGCCACCTTTATCAAACTTCCAATGTTTGACGTGATTTACTTACGATCGATTTAGACAGTACCTTTGTGGAATTTTCTACTAGCTTCCCTGTGGAAATTATAAATACGATAACCTTGGAATACTCCATGGTGAAGTGCTACAATGGTGATCCGTGCGCTTGCGGAATAGAAATATTTAATAGAGCATAAGAACCACCAACAAGTTCCTCAGCGACCGTGAGACCCACGCCTTGTTCCTCGGTGCCGAGTTTAGCAACTTTGTGCAAGGCGACCTCTCCATCGCAGACTACTGCCGGAAGATGAAGTTCATGGCTGATGCGCTTGGTGATCTCGGGGAGGTAATCAATGACCGCACCCTCGGGCTCAACATTCTGCGCGGCCTCAACGAGAAGTATCAGTACATGGCGGCTCTCATCTGCCGGCAACGCCCCTTCCCCAACTACCGCACCCTGCGCACGGACCTTCTTCTGGAAGGGCTGCGTGCACCACGTCCTCCTGCAGCCTCCGCTCTCGCCGCCACCACGATGTCCAACGCATAGGGAGCGCGCGCGCCAGCTCCAGCTGCTCCAGCCGCTGCGCCCAGCCGCCCCCTTGCCCGGCCCTCCTCGTCCCCAGCAGGCGGTCGCGCCAAAGGCCATGATGGCCAGCTACTGCACCTGCGCCACAGCTCCAGGCGCACTACTGGCCGGCGCCACCAGTTCAGCTGGCGCCCGGTCCGTACCAGTTCCTGACTGCCCCAGCACCCTCGGCGCCCCAGCTCCAGGCCCCTGCGCCACCACCAACCCAGCACCAAGGCGCTGGGCTCTCCTGGGATCCCGGTGCGCTGGCGCAGGCGTTCAGCACCGTGTCGCTGACACCGCCGCCTGCCAACATGGAATGGGTCGTCGACTCCGGCGCCTCATCTCACATGACGCCCTCTGCTGGTAACGTGGATGTTTTCCATTCTCCTCATTAAAATATTCCTTCATCCATCGTTGTCGGAAATGGTTCTACTCTACCCGTCATTGGTTCTGGTTCCACTGTTCTACCTGGCTCTTTTTACCTTAACAATAATCTCGTTGCCCCTGACATCATTAAGAGCCTTATTTCAGTACGCTAATTTACCACTGACAATCTTTGTTCTATTGAGTTTGACCCGTTTGGCCTCTCTGTGAAGGATCTTCGCTCTCGGAACGTGATCGTCAGGTGCAATAGCTCGGGGCCGTTATACACCATCTCTTTGCCCTCAACGACCTCCACTCCGAGCGCCCTCCTTGCCACGGTGCCCTCCTCCATTTGGCATCGACGCCTTGGTCACCCAGGACACGACACCATCTCTAGGCTTGCTAGTTCTTCTGCAATAAATTGTAATAAACATGCTAGTGATGATTTGTATCATGCTTGCCAACTTGGCCACCACGTACGGTCTCCTTTTGATTCTTCACAATCTAGAGCTGCTAAAGCATTTGATCTCGTGCATTGCGACCTGTGGACGTCTCCTGTAGTGAGTGTGTCTGGTTATAAATATTATTTGGTCATCCTTGATGATTTCACTCATTATCACTGGACATTCCCTTTGTGCCTCAAATCAGATACTTTTGCTACTCTCACACATTTCTTCTCCTATGTGGCTACGCAGTTTGGGAGCACCATCAAATCAGTCCAATGTGACAATAGGCGAGAGTTCGACAACTCTTCCTCCCGCATGTTCTTCCTCAGAAAGGGCGTCACCCTTCGCATGTCATGTCCCTACACTTCACAACAGAACGGGAAAGCCGAGCGCATCATACGCACCATCAACAACATGGTTCGCACCGTGATCATTCAAGCCGCCATGCCTCCATCATACTGGGTTGAGAGCTTAAGCACCGCCACCTACCTCATAAACCGCCTCCCATCTAAAACCATTCAGTTTTCGACACCACATTTTATCCTTTACGGTGCTCATCCCTCTTACTCCCATCTCCGTGTTTTTGGGTGGAGTAGTGGGAGACATAGCTTGTCCCGTCGCTACTGTGGCCTGAAAAACACACTTCGAAACATTAGTGTCAGACAACCATGACAACAGCAGACCTTGGAAACACTAGTGTCTGGCTTGCTGATGCCAGCAGTGCTTGTCAATGGTATTTTAACACTAGTGGCGGGATGTGTCAAGCGCGCGTCCACCACTACAAGTGTCCAGGCCCGTAGGCACATTTTCACCGCCACTATAAATAGAGCTAGGGTTATAGAACTACCTCATCTGAGTCATCTCTCTCCACCCTTATCTACTGTGCCGCCTCCTTCTCCTCCCCTTCTCCATCGTGCCACCGCCTCCCATCTCCCTTCCTCACCCGGCGCCTTCCCGTCTCGCTTCCTCCATCGTGCCACCGCCTCCCATCTGCATGGTCTCGAGGCAGCGCAGCCATCTCTGACGCGTGCCTCCTAAGTTTGGTGGATCTCCTCATCAAGCTCGCTGCGCGGCGAGAAGCAGATCTTGCGAGGCGGCGGTGCGACGCAGAGGCGGATCTGGAGAGGCGGTGGGGGTGGCGATGCGGCGCGAGTGAGGCGCGATGAAGTTGGATGCTCCAGTGCAAATCCAAAGGCGATGAAGCCGCTCAGCGCAGTATCGACCACGGGTGGCGTTGATTGATGACAAGCAGCATAGCGGGGCGCGGAGTGGCGGTACTCCTGGCGGAATACATGCTAGGGTTCGGGCGAGTTTGCGAAGTAGGTTGTGGCAGTCCGGTCCGGGCTTGCCATGGCCTGGCTGTCCTTTTTTTAATCTTTTTGGCTTGCAGTGGCGAGCTTCCTACCCCTCACCGATCTTTTTCCTTTTACCAGTGGTGGACTACAGGCGCAAATCGCATGTCACTCAAGGGTCGATTTGTACTAGTGCTCCGTTGAATACTCTTTTTGTAAATGAAATAACTTTTCAACTGGAAGAATATGTTTCGTTACTTCTAAGTAATAAACAAATATTTGTCTTTTTCTTATGTGACTATTCTTCAGATTCTTTTACACATGAGTGATCAAAGTTTAATTTGATAATGTTTTAATTGGATGGTATAGTGGAATGATTGAGTATTACTTCACGGCTTTTGCATCTTTTACACATATAAATGTTTAATCTTATTCACATATGACATTTAAATGTTTGATATAATTGGTGATACTGGAGTGGAATTTAGTTATTTTCTTCTCTTTTTCTCAAAAGCACCTTTGGTATTATACATCCATTAGCTAGCTCTTTTGGGGGCGTCATTGTGTGATTTGACAAGACAATTAATATTGTCATGCCAAAGAAAACAAATGGATTTTCTATTGTTCCTGCCAAAATGGGGTGCCAGGTAGGAAAACTTTTTTCAATGGGGTGGTGTGACAGAAGTCACAAATGCAGAACCAGAAAGGATTGTTTTGTGCTTATTACCGGTTCTTCCTCCCGAATTGAGAACCGTTACCATCCATTTTGATTCTACATTTTATTGTCATTCCAAGTGTACTGGTCTGACCAAAAGAGTTAGGTTTCTAGAAACAAAGTCCGGATATATTAATGTTCAATGTTAGAAAAAATGGGTTCAACATGTGCTTCTAATTAAATTCATAAGTAGTTATGTTATTGAGCAACTCAAAGCACTGACCTAGTTTTTAAATAATTTTTGTGTATAGATTCTGTCAAATGGAAAATATAAGAGCATTGAGCATAGGGTTACCATAAAATGGTCATAGTGAACGATTATCGGTATCTGCATTTCACAACCCAAAGTTTGATGGAGTTGTATCACCTATTGTGAGCGCTGCTACGCATGAAAAGATGTTCTACAAGACCGTGAATGTAAATGAACATTTCAAGCACCATATGTCAAACAAACTAGATGGGAAGAGAGCGCTGGATCATGCAAAGGTAGAAATACCGAATTGAGATAGGAATATCGACTCGAGCTACTTTTGAAGTATTGGTAGAAATGTTGGATGGGTCTAAATAAATGTTTCTATTTTCACGCGAGACTAAAGAGGGATGTCCCATCATCTCTCGGATGGCTGCAGAAACAAAATGTGATCGCTATTTGGAACAGTGACGTTTCCAACCGTAAATCTGTCAAACAATCCTTGCAATATATTTTCAGTGGGGAAAAACCTTGTTCTGTATATAGTTAATTGGTGGATGACCATGTATAAATATCGTGCAAGGCAAAGGCATGCTTGTACAAAATGCGACTTGCTATGAGCACAACGATGATCCTCCCGTGGTTGGCGAACTACTAGTTATGCATGTGAGTAGTCGCCTCCTTGTATATAGAAAAACGGAGCAAAGACACTAAAAATCAGAATCGCCCTGACGTATCACAAAATCTACAAGCTCCAGTAGGAAACGGAGGCATCAAGAACCCATACATGTTCAGGGCACACTGAAGAACGCATGACTACATGCCCCTTCTTGTCGAAAGAAAGTGTTGAAGGGTGACTAATTCATGGCTTGGTGGGTAACCAGACTGGAGAAGTTCAACGAACCATGGGATGTAGGCTACTCCCTTGGACACCATTCCAGCAGCGTTGCTTTCCTGCACCACATTCCAACTCGATTCTTCAATGAGCGACATCCATTGTCTAACGGTTCAACTGGGCTCATGACCACATCACGGAAATCCTTGGTCGCTGCCGAAAGGATGCTGCCTAAGGGGTGAGCGCAATGTCTACGGAGAAGATTCGTTTTATCAGTGTTCGGAGCTTGAGATTACCAGTTACACTACTAATTATTATGCGATGCTATATGTTTCCCTTTATGAGATAATATAATAAGATATGGCACGGTATGAATTTCATTTGTTACAAATTACTAACCCATCCATGCGTAGGCTATTTGTTGGACACATAATAATGCTCGCTTTAGGTGCGATAGGTCCATGACTGTGACATCCTGTCTCAGAGCTTAATAGGATTGATAGAATACTCATACCAACAAGTTGCAACTTCTTTTCCGGAAGTTCATCTTGAAAGAACTCCGGGGTTAAGCGTGCTTAGCCTGGAGCAATTTCAGAATGAGTGACCGACCGGAAAGTTCTTCCCGGGTGCGCACGAGTGAGGACAAAGTGCGCAGAAAAGACTTGTGTTGATTTGTGAGGGCAATCTTGAGATCCTACAGAGCTGCAAGGTGTAAGCGGGCCCAGCTCGGGGAGCGGGACGTTACAATGACGACTTATATTTTGACACGTAAAAAAATGCAATTGAGACCTGCCATCTTTGCTTATTCTTGGCATTAAGGTAACAAAAACTGGTGGTAATGAAATGGCATTAATTTATAGCTTATTTTTGGCAAGGGCTGGCCCTAAGAAGACTACTAGCTATTGAATCTGTATGTTTTTAGTTCATAAAATAGTGAAGGGTTCAAATGGGTCGTGCAAGCGCCCTCAATTTTAAATCTATGACATTTAGCATATTTTGGCACATTCTCTGATAAGATACTTGGAGTATTCATTGATACCAAAGTAAATTGTTCCAGTTAAAATTAATTTATAAGACAAAATTACTTAAATCATGGATCCTTTTGCATTAACTTTGTGCTATCAAGAATTAGTTAAATATCACCGGCAAATAAGTTCCAAAGTTTGAGTAGCAGAGTTTCCAAATTTCAATAGATTAAGAGTAGGAGGGAATGTCTTAATTACTACTCCTTCCGTTCCAGTTTAATTGTCACTTTAGGTTCATCCAGTTTTCCAAAATAATTGTCATTCTCACTTCCCGATGCAACTTTATCTGATTTCAATACACATATATCTCTACTCTCTCTCCTATTCGTTTCCTGCGCACCTACCTTTACCAAAAAAAATTTTGAAAATATTTACCAACTTTTCTTAATCTCTGTGCCAAGACCTAAAACGACAATTATATTGGGACGGAGGGAGTACCTTTTCATTTTTATAAGACTGTCTTCCACTTAAAACTGGCAAAAAAGCTCGAGGCTCGCGAGTCAGCTCAGTCTTCTAGATGAACCAAGACGAGCCTTTATGATAGCTCATTTGATAACGGATTGAGCTGCTCACGAATAGTTTGATTAGCTCGATAGGCTCTATTATATAGAAATATTAACTTTAATTCTATAATAAGATGATAGTTTTTATGTTGGGTGAAAGTTCATTTATCATGCAATAAATAAATCAAACTCAATATAGATAAAAACATGTTCAATGTTGGATCGAATTTTTTATTTTATTTATTTTCTATCTTTGTTGACTTAGATTGATATTTTTTCTGTAATATTGTTTTATATTATGATTTTTGTATTGTTGACACATGCTAATAATTAGAAATGCTGAAAATCATCTATGTTTTTTTTATCAAAGTTTGAAGATACTTGGCTCATGAGCCTAATGAGCCAGCTCAATCTTTCTAAATAAATAGAGCCGAGGTTTGATTAATTTAGCTCGTTAGATTTAATGAGCCAAGCTTTGTATCATTTAATATAAACTTCCCTCGATCCCTTGTCATTTTGATCTTCGTTAAGTCGAACCAATGTTTCCCTCATAATTCATTTATTTGTCCACCAATTGTGGCATTTTCTGTCCGGTCTACGGTCCCGTAGCCCGTGTTCAGGAATTCTCTTGTCTTATTTATTCCTTTCATGTTCAGGGAATTCTCTTGTCTTATTTATTCCTTTCAGCATCGACACGAAACCCAGCTTCTGCAGCAAGACTTTATTTGTGTGTCAAATGTATTTAAAATTCGAGTAGAAATCGGTTTGGTTTAGAATAGAAAATAGAAGCAGAATTAGAAATAGAAAAGAAGCAAAATCGTCGGTCTTGGGCCGAAACGCTGCGGCCCAGTTCTCTTTTCTTTTTCTTTCCCGCCTTTCCTCACCGCCTGGGCCGGCCTCCTTTCCTTCACCCCGCGGCCCATCTCGCCCAGCGCCAGCCCGGCCTCAGCCTGCCGACCCGCTGCGGCCCCCGCAGGCCCACTCCGCCAGACCGTACGCCGCGCCGCCTCCGAACCGCACCTGGGCGTGCGTGTCCAGGGCTCCGCCCTCCCCCGAGCTCTTTATAAGCCGCGCCGCCGCTTGATCATCCTTTTGCCCGTTTCGCTCCGCGTCGCCGCAAACCCTAACCCGCCGCGTCGTCATCGTCATCCCGAACTCCGGTGGCCGCCCGCCGCCACATGGACGCTGCCCCGGCTGACGAGGACCCCATGCCGAGCACCCCGACGACCCGCCGCCGCTTTTCCGCCCGTCTTGTGAATCCAGACGCCCGGAAGCCGAACCCTGACGCCGCCGAAGATTCGTCGCCGCCCTTGCCGTCGAACATCGCTTCCCGAGCCTCCTCGACCCCGCGCGACCGCCGAGCTGGGCTTCCCGCTGCCGTATCGTACCTCCCGGCCTTTTGCGACGAGGTTCTGTGCATGGGAGCGCGATTCCGACGACACGCCGGCGAGGCGCCGCCATCCCGCTCGCTGCCGGCCAGGTCCGGTCCACCGTGGACCATGAATCGCGCCCCACCCCTAGTCCACGGAATCTGTAGACCGAGTCCACGGTAATTTCTGGTTTTCTTTAATACTTTTCAGTTTACTGCGTCAGCGTTGCATCAGGCTTGCACAGTAAATCAGATGTTCCAGTAGAGAAATAATTCCAGAAATGCTAATTTTACAGAATAGACCTTCTCAATTCAAAAGATCATAACTTTTTACTCCTAACTCCGTTTTAAGCGAAGCTTGTGCTCACGCGATCGTAGTGACGAGTAGAATCTTCTGATACTGTGTATGTAGTATTTTGATACTGTTTGGTGTACTGTTTCTTATAGTTTGTGCTTGTGTGCCTTTTGGGTGTGCCGTTCAATAGTGAATGCGCATATCGAGATCCATCAAGAAGAATATCAAGAACTTGAAGACTATGAGCAGCAGCACTTCTTTCGAGGCAAGTGTCATTAATCATTTTGAACCTATGTCTTTCTCCCTCTAGTTTAATTTGCATACATAGCGTTTAATATAAATCCTATATGTCATTTATCCTGTTCCATACTATTTCCTTGTCGCCTGGTTGTGGTAGATGATAGTATGAGGATGGGTAGGTCTTGCTTAGCTTGCTGAACTGGGTTGGATGATAATTTGACTAATAATCTTAACTAATGGTTCACCTGAACATAATGATCACGGACCGGTTAATCTTTTTAGCAACCTGGAACTTAGGTGATCCAAGCAGGAGGATGTTGATGATGGTGCGGGTATGCACATGTGCCTGTCATGGTACTGTTGGTTTGTGGTTAGTACCTGCTTGTGATCATAAGGACCGGTTCGTGGAGTGGCAACCCAAGACAACAGCACAAAGCATAGGGTTGATTATGGTAGACATGGTCAAGTATTATGCCGTCTTCTCAGTTTTGCTGGTGTTCAAGGAAAGAGGGAGGAAGGGTTACTTCTGAACTCAAAGTGATGGAGGGGTACTCCTAGCCACGGCGCTTGCAGGGGTACTGGCAGTAGTGGAACCTTAGCGAGGATGTTGGCAGGCTGGGAAGCGCTTTGAAAGACCATGTGGTGATCTCCTGGCTTCACACCTTGGTAGTGTGATTGTGGCAACATGGAGACTTTAGTCGCTGAATAGTGACAGAATCACCACCCTGTGGGTAAAGTTGTGCACCTCTGCAGAAAAGTAAAAATGTCATGACAGCCGTGCTCACGGTCAGGAGCGGCCTGGATCCTCACATGATTAGAGATGGATGGTTGGTTCTAGTGGGTAACCAGTTTAATGCTGCAAGAGGGTATCTTGTAGTATGGTTTTGGGTGGGTAACCCGTTGCTACAAGTGGGTAACTTGTAGTGTCCCCTTTCATGGTAACTTTTGGGTGGGTTTCACATCACTTAGGAAATAGGTGCTTTAATAAATGATTTAATTATAGTTGCTTTCTGCTATGAACCATGTGTTAGCCTTTCTTTCATATAAGCTTGCGTGTCATCGTTTTCCACACTTGCGGAGTACGATATGTACTCACACTTGCTATCACCCCACAAATATAAAATGCTGCTCAGAGAATGAAAATGGACTACTTTGATGACGGCGATGAAGTCTAAGCTTGTGGAGCCCCCGGTCGATTGCCTGTGGCGTTATGGAGTCTTCCGCTAGCGATTGTATTTCTTTTAGTCTTTTGAGACATTTATTATAATAAGGTACGCTGTAATTATGACATTGGTTATCTATTTTACTTTACTTTGTTCTATATGTGTGTAACTTAATCCTGGGCACACATATAGATGAGCCTTTGGTTTTGTTCTTAAAACCGGGTGTGACACATACTTGTCAAAAGGATACGTTGGCACATATGGAGTGAGGATGGAAACCGTCACAATTTAAATCGTTGAGTCCAGGGGAGTGGAAGAAACCGAGAATGCAGGTTGAACTGTTGAAGCAAAAGGCCGATGGTGCTCCATTAGGGAAAGGGGATACCAAGAGATGATTATGTGGTGACATCTAAGTAACTGGCGCCTCTCGGACTCTGCAGTAGATGTGTTGATGCGGAACATGCTTGAAGCACTCCATGCTAGTAATGCTGCTTGCAACTGATGAATTTCATGGAGTAGCTGCTTCAGTGGAAACAGCCAATCAGTTACATAGCATAAATGCGGCAGGTCATGTTGGTCTTTTATGGTAGAAGCGTTTCGTCGAACACCTTGGCTACTTTCAGAAGTTGGCGTGGCGTGACGACACTGGCTAAAGGCCATATATGAGGAAGCTAGGCCGGGGCTCCTCCACGGATCGTCCCTGGTCCATGCCTCCGAACCATGCGCGGTAGTAACAGCAGTTGTGCAAAATATACAGTTTCATCTCGACACCATATATACATACGTGTTGCCGTATGACAACGTCACAAGTCACTTCTTGTATACATTTCGTTCCAAGACCAAAACGTTGCACAGAGTGACGTTTTTTACATTTTGGACAGTAGGTCCATCAAACTTACTGCATTTTTCTTTCAACTGCGTGAAACAGTACGTCCGCACGTGCATGAAGTGTATAAGCCTATCATGCAAGACTAAAGGCGGCTTCCTCTGAGCTCTGTGATGACCATCTCGTGGTTGGCAAGCTACTTACATGAGTAATGAACTAGTACATCTTCACATTTATGAAAAGCATCATAATTAGTAAGTGTGATGAAAGCTCATCAGATTCCATCCGATTATCTGGTTACCTAGTTCACACCAACCTGGCTAACAACTCAATGTGTTTCCACCACCGACTACAAAATTCCCTCCAACAGTTCGATAATTCTGTGACTTAGGAGATGCAATTCGAGGGTCCAATTTCCATGCGAGGCCCAAAAAATATTCCAGGTTTTAGAAGTATGACTTTGATACCACTTATTAGCACGGCTTGGGTCACCACTCACCACACTAGTGAGCCCTTGCCGCTAGCCTGGGTCACAATGGGCCTGATATCCACACATGCTCAACCGAAGATATGACCAAGTTCCTGGATCATTCTCAACCTAAAAGACTAGCTAATATGTGAGGCTCCATCCACCTTATACGTCATGCTCTGTCATTGTCAATATACAATGCGGGGATGAACAAAACATTTTCAGTGGGCAAATATCCATGTTCTCTGAGTGGCAGAGTAATAGATGAAAGCCTAGTAATTTGAGACTTCTCAACCTAATCGTCGCTTACTCGTCTGCCTAAAGATTTCTCCCATAACTAGCGCAACTCCATACCTCAATTGCTACATAGTGGCCCACATCTCATCCATCTTTACACAGAGGCGTACACTATCTCACCCTAAAGCTTTGGCTGGGGAATTCAGATTAACCATCACCGAATCCAGGTTAGTCGATCATGGCAAAAGCAGGATGCTGCCGAACAGCGCCTGACCACCACAAGGATTCGATTGACTTCCTCATCACCGTCATCTCGTCGTCCCGCTCATGGCGCCGCGGCCACGCAAACCCCCATTGGATCAGGATCTGGGATCGAATCTCATCAAGAACTCTTTGTGCTTTGAAAACAAACATATGTATGCGTTTTTGTGCTTTGAAAACTCGTTCGAACTTAAGTAGACGATCAGTTGGAACTTTTCTTGCGAGTTCCATAGCCCATTCTTCTTCTTCTTTATCCTAGGGGTCTAGCAGTAGCCCAAACCCTCAACTGAGTGCCAACTCCAGAGGTCCCGCATGCCAGGTCGCCGTCACCTCCAGGCCTTTCCATCCCTGCCGTCCCGCCATCGTCTACGCCGCCAACTCCGATTTGATGCCTGCTTCTGTTACTTTCTGAGTTTGCCCCCTTTCCTCAACTGAACACTCTATTTAACTTCGGTTCCACTACCCTTTATCAGAATCCAAAATAACATAATTTAAATTTTTAAAAATGTACACAGTTTGCTGGTGAATACTTAGTGCTGAAGACTGCCACAATGCATTGAAACAAAAAAAAAAAATTCTTTCTTTTTTACTTTATTTTGGTTCTAGCTTTGAATTGTCCTTGATACTTGCTGCTGCATTACACAAGATGTCCAGATCTGATGCACGTACTCGTGGTATAGTTAAACTTTGGAATGTGAATAGCTTGGAACTTCTCTAATGTTCTATCATTTCTGTCGTCGCTCGAATAATCGAGAGAACGGCAAATATTTGGTTCGGGGAACAACGATCAATCGAGGTATCGATCTAGGGCACACAGAGAGTTTTTATACTGGTTCGGGCCTCCCGGAGGATAATAACCCTACGTCCAGTGTTTGTCGTGTTGAATAGGGTGGTGTGTATGATTTACAATGCAATGTCCTCTTATCGGAGGGTTACATGTATATTTATAGTCCTTGTTACCGCCTCTAGATATCCTTGCCTTGTTCTACAAGACTTCCGATCTGCAGTAACAGATTCGGAGTCTATCTACAAGTTTCCTTTCGTACGATACAAGTCTTCGGAAATACCAAACTAAGTCTTCGGGAATATCTGAAAATATGGGTTACGACATAAGCCCCCGAACATGTCACTTGGCGGATTCGTCTTTGATACGAAGAGATCTTCATCTTCATGCGAACTTCTGACAAGGGATATGTTCTTCACTGAGCACACATACTTCAGATATTCTTGTCTTCAATCCTTAAGTCATCGAAATAGTTCACCGAACCTAGTCTTCGGAACAACCGTACACACAGGTCTTCGGAACAACTGGCTGAACCGAGCCTTCGGAATAGCTATCTGAACCAGGTCTTCGGAATAACTGAACAAATCGGGTCTTCGGAATAACTAGGCCGAGCGATCGGAATACCTTCCTCCAAGTAGCCTTGTCAACACCAGGTCTTTAAGAGAACCGTCGATCCAGAGAGCCTAGAAGAAATATTAATCAATTCCCATCCTTATCTCTTTCTCTTGGTCCAGCCATGGCATTGACTCCGCTTCAGAGTTGAAAAGACTTTGACTCGACCCTTCAATTCTTGTCCTTATTCTCCAAACCAGGCCCACCAGGGTATCCTCTGGGTTCACCGCGTCGCCACACGGTTCCCCAGAAAGAAACATAAAAAATCCACTTTGCACTTGACCTTTCGGCTTCTAAAGGGCCACCTTTTGGCTATAAATGATTAGGACGGCGGAGCCCCCAAGTATCACTTTCGCATCCACCATCCACCATGAGCAAGAAAAGAACCACCACCTCACAGTTCATGAAGTGGTTCGACGACGAGCTTGCCGGCGGGTCAGGATCTTCCTCCGCGCATCCCGCTGGCGCTCCACCGCCGGTAGCTGCTGCTCCTCCTCCGCTCTCCGTGGAAGATTACGGCTTCCTCCTCCAAGTCCTCCTCCAGATCCATCTCAGGTTGTAGACCTAGAGGCGGACACGGCGGGAGATGAAGAGTTCGCGCGCCGCCTCCACGTCGCCCTGAACAAGGGGCCACGCGGGATTCCGGCGGACGCCAAACCCATCTTTCTCGACGACTCCGATGACGATGACGATGACGACGACGACAACGACAACAGCGACGACGACGAACCAAGCAAGAAGAAGGCCATGGTCCTGTACAATCCTGGTTGGGCTCCCTGGACGAGCGCTCAAGCCGGATCCAGTCAGGCGGGTGGCTCCATTCCCATCGCCGCAGAAGATCCTCTCCTTCCTACCGGGGTCATCAACCCGGTCATGGCATTGAACGAGGGTTCTACCCTCTCCACCACCGATGCGCCCCTCCCGCTTATCACTCTAAGTGAGGGCGGCGTAGGTGCAGGCTCTGCTGCTGCTGCTGCCGAAGCGTCATCTCCCCTCATCACATATGAGGAGGACGAGGTTGATGCTGATGCTGCAGTTGCAGTCCCTGAGGACGCCGATAATCGGCGGAACTAGGGATAAGGGGATGGCTATCATACCACTCTCCTTATAGTAGCCTAGGTTTCCTTGTTTTTTCTTCTTCTCCTGTTTTATTCTTCTGTCAAGCAGGTCGGAGAGTAGAACCTAGATAATTTTCTGCACGTCTTGCTTGTAATGTCTTTTGACTACCTCCCGGTAGGCCTTCTTGAGGTCGTCCTGGGACGCGTCCTAGGACACATCAAGAGCTGCCTTCAATCCAAGATTATAATTTCTGAATGATATTGCATCTGTGATGTTGGCTCTTCTTTTTTCTCTTGACAATGTGTTTCACCTGAGTCTTCGAGATATCTGAGCTTAGCTTCTCCGATGTGTCTTGATGAAATAAGTCTTCGTAACAACTAACAGATCACTTGGTCGAGAACTCTTCGGGAGTAGTACTCAACACGTTTTTCACGCACCGAAGGCTCTTTCCGATCCGGATCGTTAATCGAATATTGTTAATTATTCGGGGCAATTGATCCCCAAAAAATATTCCAACTTCTTACCTCACAACCAGGTAGTTATCCTTCCAAAAACCGAGCGCAAATCCAAACGCATTATTTTAATAACAGAAAAGAGCATCACCTCGGTATATTCCGCACGTAACCCAAGGAAGAGAAATCCCGCATTTACGGGGAGGCGAACCGTCACGCCGGGTTTTACTTAAGCCCTTCACGCCGTATTCTTTTTCCTCCATCCTTTAGTCTGCACTCTTTTCCATTTCCTCAAACCCTAAACATTTCACATGGCCGCCGCATCCTCGTCCGCCACAATCTCCGGCAATCCCAACGAGAATCAATCCTCCGACTCCCACGACTCCAACATTTCTCTTACCCAGGCGCAGCAGAAGATGAAGAAGGGAGAAATCCCGAATCTCCAGGAGTACTGGAAGAAATCCTCTCTTTCCTTGGAATATTTGGATGAACTGGAGAGAAGGGGAATGACCTCGGCTTTCCTGACTCGACGCAACACCGGCGAAGAGGAGTACCATCATTGCAACACCACAGAACTCCCGGTATTTGAGGCTCATCTCATGTGTGGTTTCAATCTTCCGCCCTCCAAATTTCTTGAGCAGATCTGTAGATTTTACCATATCGAGCTTGTTCAACTCAAACCCAATGCTGTGATGATGCTTAGCATGTTTGCCATCTTGTGTGAATGTTGGTTGGGCGTAGCCCCCTGTTTGAATCTGTGGCGCCATTATCACCAGCCCCGGTACTACAAGGGTCAGATGATGGTGTTTTCAGTAGGCTTCGTACTTAGGAACAAAGCTGAGTTCATCCCGTATCAGTACAAGTCTTCCTGGAGCGGATATGACACCAAATATCTGATCTTGGACATGGGGAAAAAGAACACCGTGATCAAGCTGGACGGCTTAATGCCAAACCATGAGAAATGGGACAAGGGTCTTCCGACCTATGTTCCTCGATTGAATAAGATGATAGCCAGGGTCAACGAGTTGATCAAGTTGGGCCTGAGAGGAGAACATGTTGTGGAAGAATTCATCCGAAGACGCATCTTCCCTCTTCAGAAGCGTGATCCACTGGCTATGTATTATACAAGTCCTGGCGAACCTAATTGGTTACCAGCTGGAGGTAGATGTCCATCACTCATCAACATACCAATATATACTTGATATCTGATTTCTGTCTGATAAGCATGTCATCTTTCTCTCTCCTTTGCAGCTGTCGAACTCTCCGAAGACGATGTCTTCAAGAGAGTGTACGATATCATGGGTACTGGACCAAAGGTTAAGCCTTCGACAGTACCTCTTCCTTATAGTGCAGAAAACCCACCTCCCGAGGTATATTGATTGTAAATCTCCTCGATTTTCTTGAAGACATATTTTCCGCCATATTAATCTTGTGTTCTGTAGAACCTTTACGAACCTGGCCCCGACGATGTCCAACCTGATGTTGATATAGTCATCGGGGACAGTGATGAAGAAGACAACGGTGATCGGGAGAAGGATACTGCCGTTGCCGATGACGCCACCAGCTCTCTTGAGCGAAAGGTGGCTGCTGTTGCCACTGTCGAGCAGTCTGAGGCACCAGGAGATACCGAGAGGGCTGGACCAGCTACCGATTCCACGTCCGGTAATACTCCGGTGGGTGCCGAAGCCACTAGTCCTCCTCCACCTGCCGTCGAGTCTTCGAAGCCCCCAGCTGGGGCGAAGACAAAGACAACGACTCGCAAGCGCTTCCGAGCGGCAACTCCTGCAACTCCAGCAGCTCCAGCAACTCCATCAGCTCCAGCAATTGTCGCTCCCGATGTCCCTGAACTGCCTCCGACTCGCGTCGCCAATCCTCGTACCGGCGATCAGGTACCCATCGAAATAGTTTTCGGCAGTCTCTTTAAAGGATTTTCCAAAATCTCTCAAGTCTTGTCTTCCCAGGCGACATCTGCTTCTAGCCCTGCTGCCAAGAGAAGACGCTTCCGCACCAAGAGGTATACTTCATGAGTATTCTTACTAAATTCCCTTGCTGCTTGAAATATTTTCATCCGATCTTCTGATATGTGATCATGCTGTAGTGTTCTATCCTCTTCTGCTGAACCTGCTCCTGCTGTCAACCCTCCGGCCCCGAACGTACAATCAGCGCCCGAACAGGCCCTAACTGTTTCTGCCTCCGCATCCGGGACAGTTGGGGAGAACTTAGTGTTTGAGAAGCTGAGTCAGGAGGTCGTTGCTGCCAAGCAGTGGCATCTGCGAACTTGCAAGCGCCTTACTGACAGAATCAAACAGAAGGATGGAGAACTTGTCGCTCTTCAGAAGAAACTTTCTGATGTCGAGGCTGCCTATGCTTCATCTGGGAAAGATGATAGAATTCGAGAACTCGAGGCGGCTCTCATTGCTTTGAACAAGACCCATGACGAAGCAAAGGAAGCTCATGCCAAGGAAATCACAGATCTAAAAGCTGAACATAAGGAGTACCTCAAGGATCTGCATGTGGAAAGAGAGGCTTTATCGAAAACAGCGGAGGGTAATTCTTCCTGTCATATGCTGTTTACTTTTTGCCTTCTGCATATCCCTGAAGTAATCTAATATCTTCTGTTGTAGATTTGAGCTCCAAAAATGCAGCCCTGAGCACTGAGAACTTAGCCAAGACCCAAGTGATCCAAACTCTGCAGGCGGAGGTGAAGAAGCTGAAGGATGCCAACAAGATCCTGTCCGCAGAGAAGGCCAAACTTGCTGACAAGGTTGCTGATAGTTTAGTCAATGGCTGTGCCTTTGCTTTGGCTGCTTTGAAGAACCGTCATCCTGAATTGGATGTGAAGGTTGTAGAGCAAGGCTTTACTTGTAGTGTAGCTGATCGTGATGCGCTTGTTGACGATCTGATGGAGTCAGCCGACAAGTTCATCATGGATTTGAACTTAGAAGTACCTCCTTCTGATGAAGAGAGGCCTTGAATTGCTTGTAAAGCCCTGTAATCAGACAATATTTTGATGCAAGATTGGAGCTCAAGCTCCTGTTAATTTGATTTAGATATGCATAGTAGCCCAGCCCCCTGCTTTTTTGGATACAGTTTTAACTGTATGCAGGAAAGCATTATCACTAATATGCAATATCTAAATAACATAGAAGGATGCACATTAATTCATTGACGCGTAGCTTTGCCTTTGACAAGCGACGTTTGAACTAATGCTCTGAAGTTGCTCCATATCTGGAACTCATAATAGCTATATAACATTTGACTTTGCACATGGCAAGTTATGTTTCAAGCTAAGTAGTGGGGGTGTTGATCTTGCAACGTGGTCTGAAGTTGGCACTTATAACTCGATGGCTAAGGCTCTTACTTCAGACACTCGGGGAGACTTACGAAACTTATGAACCATTGGCCAAGCTATCATGTAGCACCATATGGCATAAGACTTGCAGTCTGTTGGGTGGTTGATCGTGCAACCACCCAACAACCTCCACACCGCAGCTTCCTCCGCCTCCTTGAAGCAAAAGACCGGCATCGTCGTCAACGTGCCGTGAAGCAAGCCGAAGATCCGCCGGAAGACTCCTAAACAGGAGCTCTTCAACGAGAGCTCCACCCCCACGAGCTCACCACCGGCGCCGGAGTGAAGAACCAGCGGGGCGGGGCCGAGCTCGGAGGGACAGACCCGGACACCCAGTCGACGCCGCCGCAACCTCGCCGCCGACCACCGGAACCCTAACCCTAGACCTAGGAGAACCTAAACTAGGACCTACCCTACCACCCGCCGGCGAGAGCACAGCAATCTCCGCCACCTCGCACAGCCCCGCAGGCCAACGGAGGCGAAGGAGATTACCGACGCCCTTATCGCCTCTCTCAACTGTAGCAGGTGTTTATCCTGAGACCGGGAGAGGAGTAAGACACGCTCGAAGGCAAAGAAAGCATACCTTGTTTGAGCACCAAGAAATGTCTATCGAACATTCACGGTTTGTTTCGCTAGCTGCGATGAGTCCATCCTCCCATTATTTGTTCGAACACAATGCTGTCAACCACTCCTTGACATATACTGGAATCAACTGTAATCAAACACATCATATGCACAGTCCCAGAAGTTAATGTAACTCTTTGTTCTCGCTAGCCTACCCGATGCGACCTTAGGTCCAACCAAAACAGGCAATTATTCAGTCAGCGGTGGGTGATGTGTTGCTGACTCGCCGTGCCAAGCTAATAGGATCATTTGATTGCCAGGAATCGCGATCATGTACGGCTTCAAAAATTTTCATGGGAAATCCATGAAGATAAGCATAGGCCAAAACAGAGGAGAATGACAAGGACGGTCAACTACCAAGCAGCCATGTTCTATAGATTCATTTCATAATTATTGTGAGTCGAGATACGCCCCAGAAAGAACGAAAAATAGCATGTGCGACCTCGAGGAATAATAATCAGGTTTCCTTCACTATATCGCAATCACGATTATCTCCCGAAACCCGAACGACCTGCCGCTGCGAGGATGTTAGTTTCAACCAAAACAAATAGAAAGACAGTGTGCTCTGTACCAACTGGCAATGATTTGGTCAGCCGTTGGTGACGCGTCGCCATGTCGACCTGGTAGGAATGTTGATGCGTGTGGAGCCATGGATGATGGATGCACGCCAAATAATGCTTCCAGGCCAATAACCACCTGTCTGTCTCAATTGCTGTCTTCTCCTCGCCTGCCTTGCCATTTAATCGGAAGAAAACTGCAATGTGGATGCGCGTGTCGTTGTGAGCTGATAGACTTTGTGAAGTTGCAGAGAGAGAAAACTCCATTCGGAAATGGCGATGCCGTGGGAGACGGCGGTGTGCATCGCTCGCAACGTGTGCGTGCTGCTCGACGTCTGGGTCTCGACCTGCGTCCTCACCGCCGACGAGGCCGCCCGGCTCCTCCGCTCGGTCACCGACTGATCGTCGGACCGGCCAACAGGACGGTAAGGCCTCCACTTGTTCCTCTGCTCGTGTTCTGTCTTTCTCTGGTCACATGTCAACGCTCGTGCCTGTGCTTAGTTTTAGTACCCTTCTTAGGATTGGATTTTTGAATAACGAATGGTTGAATGTCCAAGCTGATTTCTGTTCTTAAATCGGAAGCATAACATCAAATCATGACTGAGGACTTGTCATGAGTCATCCCCAAATTCGGGTACGGTTTGGGGGCATCTACTTTTGTGCTTTCTTTCCAGTAGCGTCCGATCCCAAAGGTTTGCGATTTAGGTGCACATTGCGAGGTACTACTGTATGTCGTGATCTGTCAATAAATGATTGGATGCTATTCAATCCATCTTTTGTTCAGCGTTCATCTATATAAATGATGATATGCAAATAAAATCCCCTTTTGTCTCTGGATATTGATCACTATGAAACTATTCTTTCTTTCAACACTTATCAAGCATAATTCGTATGCGACATAATCAACCGTTTTTCGGCCAACAAAATTTACTTGCACAACCCCTACAAATTTTGTGAAGTAAATTGACCAACAAAATATTCAAGATCAAATGATACGAAAGTGCTCCACTTTTTTCCTATAAACTTTTGGAAAACTTTGAACACTTGAAGCTTCTCTAAGTGGCTGCAAAATGTATTAAACTTATGTTGATCTACTGCAATTAATGTGACAGCATTTAAATTTATTATACATAAAAAGTGTTACACAAGTGAGGCATACAGCCTCAGAACTATTAGGTTGTCATTTGATCGCATATGTGCATAAGCTTGTTGTCAGTTAGGTATAACTAGAACATAGTGACCGTCATCTTCAAATTCCACAATCTTCGGAAGTTATCTTCTTTTTATACGTGAAATAATCATGAGATAGAGCACCTGACTATATTCATCGAATCAGTATTGGCAGTACTGAGTTATTATATCCTCGCATGGAAAGTAAATTTGAAGTATTGTGTGTGCATCACTAATTGATTATTTTTTTCTCCATCGCAGGATCTGACAGGATACGTGGACGACTGCCTTTCAGATTGACTTAGAGTAGACATTTTCTATAACATATACATATCTGTAGTGGTGAAATTGCTCTTACATCATTTTTTTTCTTTGTGGGAGCTGAGACTGCAGTACAGACCTTTGGTGGGATACACAGCATGTTATGTTAAGGAAGTTCCTTGTAACTTGAGTCCTATTTTTTTTTTTGCGGGGATTGTAACTTGAGTCCTTGTGTACCTTTAAATCTATTCCTAGTACATATGCACATATATATGTACTCTATTGTGTACAAACATGAACATGATTTGCCGTGTCAGATCATTGCTAATCACATCAATACAATTGGCTGGTGAAGTCACTCTTTTTTTCTTTTTGCGAGTAATGGTGAAGTCACTCTTTTTTTTTTTTTTTTTGAGAGGAGTAGTCACTCTTTGTTACTGTACATTTTGTTTAGGAAAAAATAGTGGAGCGCAACACTAATACGTTTTGGAGATATGGTTCGTCAAACAGTCCTGATTTTAATTGGGGAAGATCCTCTTCTTCTACAATAGGTGCATGTCAGTGCACATATGTATCATGCAAGGCAATGGCATACTAGCTCTAAAGGCAGCTTGCTCTTTGCACTATGATGATAGACCCGGAGCAATCCCAAGGTTGGTGAACTATTAACTATGTGAGTACTAATAATCAACCTGATGACAAATATATAGTGATCGAGCACCTCTCAGTGGTTTTGGAGACTCAAGTTAGCAGTTATCAGTTTTCTTGCAGAGAAACTAAGTGCAGCTGTTGGGAATCAAAATGACTCTTTCGCATTGACGTAATGGAGCTTCAATCCAGTAGGAAGAGGAGGCGTCAGGAACTCATGTTCAAGCGACACTGAAGAACAATGGGGTAAGAGAGTACAAAACAGTATGCAGAACCGATCGAATCGAATGAACCATGAGAAGTGTAGGTGACGCTGGATACCGATCTATATAAATGATTCGGGTACAAAGCGGTTTGCAGAGCCGATCTATATAAACGATGATATGCAAATAAAATCCCCTTCGCCTCGGATATTGATCACTATGAAATATTTCTTTCTTTCAACACTTATCAATCATAATTCCGATGCGACATAATATAGAAAGAATAGTATCAAAATATACTATTCTTTCTATATTATGTCGCATCGGAATTATGATTGATAAGTGTTGAAAGAAAGAAATATTTCATAGTGCATTCAATTCTCTCAACTTTAACATTAGAGAATTTCCACAACAAAGTGTAACAACCGCTTTTGTCGCCTAAAAAAAACTGCTTTTGGGTCAACAAAATTTACTTGCACAACCCCTGCAAATCTTGGTGAATAAATTTACCAACAAAATATCCAACAAATGAACACTTGCACAACCCCTGCAAATCTTGGTGAATAAATTTACCAACAAAATATTCAACAAATGAACACTTGCACAACCCCTGCAAAGTTTGAACACTTGCTGCTTCTTTAAGTTTTGGCTGTAAAATGGATCAAACTGTATTTTTATCTACTACAATTAATGTGACGGTATTCAGATGTATTCTACATAGAAAAGTGATGCACAAGCAGTACTATTAGGTTGTCATTTGATCGCATATGTGCAGAAGCTTGTTGTCAGTTAATTAGGTATAACTAGAACATAGTGACCATCATCTTCGAATTCGACAATCTTCAGAGTTATCTTTTTCTTTATACGTGAATCATCATGTGGTGGAGCACCTGACCATATTCATCGAATCAGTATTTGTTGCTGTTCAAAACACTAATTAAGGCCTCCTTTGGATCACAGGATTTTAGAAACACAGGAATAGGAAAAAAGCAGGAATTGGGTGTTATGTACTCTCCAATGCTATAGAACCCAAAACCATAGAAAATTTACAAAGAGGTCATGCCTCTTTGCTATGTTCCTGTGAAATGGCCATGTCGGAATGCATTCCTATAGAATTCTCTCCTTCCCTTTCCTATGAACCAAAGGAGCTATAGGAATAAATCCTCTGCAACTCAAATCCTCCAAAATTTCCTGTGAAATTCCTTCAATCCAAAGGAGGCCTAAGAGCTCATGATGATTCACGTATTGATTTTTTTTTTCTCCATTGCAAGGCCTGACAGGATACGTGGACGACTGCCATACAGATTGACATAGAGTAAACATTTTCTATAACATATACATGTTTAGTGGTGAAATTTCTCTTGCATTGTTTTCTTTGTGGGAGCTGAGATTGCAGTGCAGTGCTTTGGTGGGATACATACCAGCATGTTAAGTTCCTTGTAACTTGAGTCCTTGTGTACCTTTAAATATATTGCTAGTATATATGCACGGTTATATGTACTATATTGTGTACAAACATGAACATGATGTGCCGTCTAAGATGATTGTTAATACAATTGGCTGGTGAAGTCACTCTTTGTTACTGTACATTTTGGTTAAGAAAAAATAGTGGAGCGCAACGTTAATATGTTTTAGAGATATGGTTCATCAACGCTAATACGTTTTGGAGATATGGTTTATCAATACAATCCATCTTTTGTTCTCTATATAAATGATGATATGCAAATAAAATCCCCTTTTGTCTCGGATATTGATCACTATGAATCTATTCTTTCTTTCAACAATCATCAATCATAATTCCTATGGGACATAATATAGAAAGAATAGTATAAAAATATGCTTTGTCTTTTCTATAGGTGCATTCAAAATTGACTCGCACAACCCCTACAAATCTTGTCGAAATAAATCGACCAACAAAATATTCAACAGATCAAATTATATGGAAATGCTCCCCTTTTTTCCTGTAAACTGTTGGAAAACTTTAAACACTTGCGGCTTCACTGTCGTCGCCGCCACTCGGGCAAGCATCTCCACGCTGTGCCGCCGCCGCCGCCGCCACTCAGGCAAGCGTCGTCTTCGTGTCCTGCTGACGCCGCCCCTCGCGTCGTCATGCGCGTCGTTCCTGCTCCTCAGGGCAACATTACTCGGGTATTTCGGGATTACCCGACCCGGACCTGAACTATCGGGTACCCGAGTTGTCGGGTTACTTGGGTATATCAATTTCTAGACAACTTTCGATCTCATTTCAGCAAACCGAACTTTTCAAAACCCGATCTACCTGACCCGAATTATTGGGTAAACCCGAACACCCAGTGTGCTAGGTGAAGTCACTCTTTGTTACTGTACATTTTGGTTAAAAAATAGTGGAGCATAACGTTAATACCTTTGGAGAAATAGTTTATCAAACAGTCCTAAATATTTTATTTCAATTGGGGAAGATCCTCTTGTTCTACAATAGGTGCATGTCAGTGTACATATATAGTTGATACTATCATGCAAGGCAACGGCATACTAGCTCTGAAGGCGGCTTGCTCGGTGCACTATGATGATAGTCCTGGAGCAAATTCCCGTGGTTGGTGAACTACTATGTAAGTAATAATCAACCTGATGACAAATATATAGCGATCGAGCACCTCTCAATGCTTTTGGAGACTGAAGCACCTAGCAGTTACCAGTTTTGTTGCAGAGAAACTGAGTGTATAGCTGTTGGGAATCAAAATCACCCTTTCGCTCACATAAGGAATCTTCAATTCAGTAGGAAGAGGCGGCATCAGGAACTCATGTTCAAGCCAAGCAAAAGGAAGACGGACTAACAGACTCCATCACGCAGAACAAAGCGTATGACTCTGGAGCTTGATAAGTGTACGTAGGTGACTCTGGATATCGTTTGAGCATATATGCTTTTCCTGGTCGTGTCCCCAATATCGTTCTTGAATAAGGAAGAAAAGAAGTGAAATGTGAAGGATTTGAGCAAAATTAGAACTTGTAGTGGATCTCATTTACCTTTCCTACTCATAATACTACTAGATAATTACCGTGCGTCAGAGATGCCATATCTCTTACTTCTGCTATTGCCTCTCACTAGTATTTGTGTTATTAGTTGACGGTAATAAATGAAAGAGAATCAATTAATGGCATACTAGTTTTTTCCTTTATTGTATTGAGAATATTAGAACCATGATTTCTTAGGTCCTGTTTGGATCCACCTTCTAAACTTTTAGATGGCTAATTTTAGTCACTTTAGACCCAAACATGACCTCCTAAAAGTGACTAAACTTTTAGCCAGCACACCTCCTAAATGTTTAGCCTCTAGTCACCCAACCCTCTCAAACATGACTAAACATAATAATTTTAACTGTTAATTTTCATTATAATATTTATATAGTATAAAAATGTCATAATAATTTTAACATAGGTTGTTATGTCAATTATCATCATGCAAGTTTACGCTTCGAATTCAACTTGTACACCGAGAAACAAAGAGAAACTTTAATATGGGGTTTATAGTGCACTGAGTTGGATTTTGTTTAGGGTAAAACAGAGAAAATAAATTATTGGAGAGAGTAGAATGAACTTTCCCTCTTAATATAATACCGCTCCTGTGTATTGTAGAGTTTTGTAGGTGTAAGACTGACTCCAACATCATATGGGACTTATACCCAAAATAGGTCGTAAAAAGGTAAAAACAGCTCTCCATTAGATGACCAAAAGGAGAGATCCATTTTAGGAGTACTGCCTCCCGCGACCAACAGATGGATCAATTCCTCGCGAGACCCAGCGTCTGCGCGCCTCTCTTCCTCCTCCCGCGTACTGCCGCCGTCCGCCTCTCCCTCTCCTCCTGCGGAGCTCCTCCTCCCGTGGCCCGCCGCCGACCGCCTCTCCCGCGGAGCTTCTCCTCCCTCCCCGCCCCACCGCCGCCTCTCCCCTCCTCCTCCTCCTCGTCAATCCCGCCGCCTCGCCCCCTCCGCGCTGCCGCCTCGCCTCTCACCCGCCGCCGCCGCCTTGCCTCTCCTCCGTCGGACTCCCGCGCCCCGCTGACGCCGCCTCTCGCCTCTCCCCCGCGGCCTCTCGCCTCTACCCCGTCGCCGCCAACCGCGCCCCGCCACCTCGCCAGAGTTGTAGGTAGCTCCGAGGCCGCCGCACCTCCCCTCCCCTGCGCGGCGGTGACCTGGTACCTAATTGGCGGCGGCGGCGGCGGCGGCGCACAGCGGTGACGACGGTGACTGCGCGCGGCACCCGCCTGGAGGTCGAAGCGGCGGTGGCGGACCCGATTTTGGGACTTCTGTTGGAGATGGACAACTTTGGATCGTGCCCTTACAGCCGGACGACCACCCATTCACTTGTTTAGGTCTTCCATTTGGGTATGGACTGTTGGAGTCAGTCTAAAGCACCATCAGTTAGACGTGTGCCAAACCACTTGTCCACACTATGCCAATTGGATCAATCAGGGGTGTACTGCATCAACCAAGTATACAAATATTCAAAGATACATTATATACAACTCGCCATTTCATTTGTATAAAGAAATCCCCACCTAGCATGTGAGACCCGATTGACCCCCAATGAGTATTGTCCTTTGTCGCAATCAGGTAGCTCGTCCAGAACCAGTCTCGACCTCCCGCGCTGTTGATACCGGATTCAAAAATCAACATAGAAAAATCCATATTCGTCTCCGTACCATCCAGCCATGTGGTGACGCGTCGATATGGCCCAGCTGGTAGGATCAATTCATTGTGGCGACAATCATTGATTCTTGCCGCGAGAACCTCCAGAAGCTACCAGCTTTCCCCCTGTCACTCCATTGTTTGCCACGTATAGCTTCCGCTCTTCTTCCTGCGTCGCCATATAAAACTGAAACATCCGTTGTCCGTTCATGGTGCTTAGTTGTGAGGTTGCGAAGAAAGTTGTTGCGTACTTGCCTTGCGAAAGAATGGCGATGCCGTGGGAGACGGCGGCGAGCATCGCTCACAACGTGTTCGTGTTGCTCGACGGCTGGGTTTGTACGTGCGTCCTCGCTGCCGATGAGGCCGCACGACTGCTCCGCTCAGCCAGCCAATGATCGCTGGAAACACCGACAGGTTAGGGACCTGGACTTTACCTGTTGCTCTTTCCTTTCTTTTGGTGCTCTACGTAACTTCTTCGATTCCAGCCATGCTTCTGCCCGTGAATTAGTTCCAATTGAAGTTTCATCTCGGGTTTCGACTTGTTAATTAAATGTCCACTGTATCGGCTGGACTACTGTGCGTTTTTTGCTTTTGAAACTGTTTCCATGATGGGGGAGTTCAATTTGCATATAATAAGGTGTCCATTGTGTTGTTTTTGTCAAAAGTATATGAACTCTTGAATCATGACAACAACCAACCTTTGAACCTTAACTTTATGCACTTTTTTCTTTTTGAACAAACAAGGGTTAAACTTTGGAACTATCTAGAGTTTCATGTTAGTTAGGATCAAAATCATGCGGTGGCTCCTAAAGGTCCCTTGATGGACAAGTTGGTGGGAATGGTTGGCTTCCTGCCATTGGTTGGCATTTGTCAATTGCTACAATAATGTACTATAATACAATAATAAAGCTTCCACTTGCGGCCACTTAATTACAAAAAAGTGTGTTATATATGCTTGTCGTGTCCTGCATCTGGGTAGCCAAATTTGCTGATCATAATATTCACGAGTCCATTTTTTTAGAGCAATATTTATCTCTTTTTTTTCAGATGTACCGGTACAAGCGTTGAGAATTGAATTAATCTCCACCAAAATCTATATCGACATTAGCGATGTTTGAATAAAATTATTAAGAGCAACATTGTCTGAGAAACGCTTTTGTGCTGGGAGCTTTTTACTATTGTTCAACAGTTAAGTAGAAACAATGATGTTATACTTCAAGCTCAGGTTTACTAATAATGTTTCCTCCATTTCAGGCCGTGTGGAGCTAGTGGATATAAAGGCGTAGAGACTGACGTAGAGTAGATGTTTCCATGACTTGTAAATGCTGCACCGTTTGTACATATTTTTCTTTTTTCCCTTTTACCTTCAGAAACATGATAAGTTTATACTGTATCGTGCGACACTAAACTGTGAATTGTGAATATTGCATATGTCGTTCAATCTGCCTACAATGTTTGCATATGCGATGCGTACTAACTGTGAACTGTTTATCTGCAAAGAGAAACAATAAAAAAAATAAGGCAAACCAAACCGGGCCATACCCAATGCCATATGGGCCAAGATGTCCTAGTTCGACCCACCTCAAGTGAAAGGGGTCTTGACCTAGTGGTTAAGGCATCTGAGTAACACCTTTCAGGTCCTGGGTTCGACTCCTCGTGGGAGCGAATTTTCAAGGATTTAACGGCATTTGTGCTTTCAGTGGTAGGCGACGCTCCCGTCGACAGCGAGGCGCCAGTGGTGACTTCGTATCTCTAGATTTGCCGGCTCAGTCTTCGAAGATGCTCATAGGGGTAGGGTTTGCGTACGTGTGTTCATAGGGGTGAGTGTGCGTGCGTTGTGAGTGTCTGAGTTGTGTACTGTGTAATCTCAAAAAAAAAAGTGATGGTCATGTGAGGGGTTCTTGGTTTCCTGTTGGTGATTAGCATCACCTAAACCGATAGAAGTGTTGGTGAGTTTTTTTTTGTTTAAGATAATGGAGGTTTCCAGCCATGGCCTCCTAGGAGGTTACAGACGGTGTGAGCTTTTAAAGATCACATACTGAAACCTCTTTTCAGTTTGCACCTAGCTAATTCGGAGCTTGTTCAGACAATTCGAGACCTAATGCGGTGGAGTTTTAATCCTGTTTCAGTCTCTGTTTGTACTTAGAGTTTGTAACAAAATGGCAGATGCTTTAGCCACCCGTGGTGTGTACATGTGTTCTGGTGCCAATTAAGCCAAGCACCAAGGTTTGTAACCGAACTAGTCTTACGTGATTTGCCAGACGCTCGTGGTTAATGAAAGCATCCTAGCTCACCCAAAATAAAAAAAAAATCGGAGGGTTTCCACCGAAATGGCTACCAGTACAAAAACGTTTAGCTCTAGGCCTAGGTGGACTGGTCATTCTTGCAATTTGCCTTGGAAGATATGTTGTTCACGCGCTCAAGTTCTTCGCTGCGATCGTATGAGATTTCTGCGGCTGCGGCTGCGGCTTTTTACTGTAGCTAACAACAGCAAGTCCTTTAGAAATCAAAACAGCCATAGCCGCAGTGGCTCGCAGCAATCTGAACCGATCGCTGCCCTTGTTACCAAAGCTTGCTCTTTCAATATTGGCCCTGTTCGACTGCACCACGACACTGTAGCGGATGCTGAAGAAATAACTGCGAACACGGTAGTGGATGCTGAAAAAAATAACCGCGAATACTGTAGCTACTGAATTACAGCAGGCATGGCGAACAAACTGATTGTATATTTTGCGTCAGCCTTGTGTTAGCTCTTGGCCCCATCTTTGCCCTTTGACTAACTGCTTATTGTAACACATACTACATACCAAACAAAGTTCAACACGGTGACTTGGTTTTAAATTTTGTTTTTGATTCGATGCAAAAGATGATATTAAAACTTATTTGTGTAGTGATGAATGGAGCCACGCTACTAAAATTTATTAGTTCGAAATGTCGCAGCTCATAAGACTGTCCACAGTGGTGCTTTTTATGGATGCTGAAATAATAAGGGAATCTCCTCCGAGCAATTTGATGAGCCAGCTATAAATGCGTACAAAATTACCCAGATAATATCATCTTGGAAACAATTATCTGCGATAACACTAACAATCTCTCCTTCTGTTACAAGTTTCACATCCGCATGAACCCTCGCGGCCCCACCTGCCAGCCCCCAATACATAAACATACGTATAACACCGTGTATCCTTCCACCCCATTTCGAAACACCCGACCGTTGCTTCTCTCTCGCACGCGCCGCACCCAACGGCTACCCCATCCCCATCCCGGAGAGAGGGAGATGGCCTCGAGGGACGCGGCGGAGAGCCCCAGATCCGCGCCGCGCCGTCCGGGGGAGTCCGCGCCCAAGGACGGCGGCGCTGGCGGCCTGCTCAGCCCGCGGTTCCGGTCGGCCGCCGCGCAGGCCGGGTGGGACGAGGAGTCCATCCTCCTCGCGACGCTCATCGTCGAGGACACCCCTGTCCGGGAGTCCCGCCGCAAGAGGCGGTTGTCAACCTCTGCAACAGGCGGCGGCGGCGGAAGCACTGGATCCAACACGAGGTATACTCCCCCTGTTCGATACGGCCGGCAACCTGATCCCCCTCTCCCCTTTTTCTTGGTCGATTTCTTGATCCGGTCGGGACGCCGCTCTTCTTGCAGGAAGAGGAGGTGTCGGAGGCAGGCGTCGAGCGTGATCGCCCCGGTGGTTCTCGCGCTCGACGAAGACGACAAGCCGGACAACGCGGCAGGTTCGTGATTCGTTCCCCCAATTTCTTCCTTCGTGTCATGTCGTGGGCGAATTCTTGATGATTCTGGTTGGGCATTCTCGATCTGGTCCTGATTTGGGGATCTGTAGATGGCAAGAAGGAAGTGAAGGAGAAGGAGGCGGAGAAGGTTGTTGTCGTGGGGGAAAAGGAGGCCTCCGGGTCTGGCGAGAAGGCAGCGGCGGCAGGCAAGCTGCCATGTATGGATCGCCTCCAGGAAGAGCTTTCTTGTGCGGTAAGGGGATTTCCTTCTGTTGCTGTTCGACCTGCACTCGCGTTCTTGGTGATGTTGCATAATGATTTAGGAGATTGTTTTTTATGCAGATCTGCCTGGAGATCTGCTTTGAGCCGAGCACCACACCTTGTGGGCACAGGTAATTTGAACCGTCCTTTTTGCTTCCATTCAGAAAACATGTATGCAAGATGTGGAAACAATGCACGCAATGTTTAGTTTAGCTTGAATGTCTAGTACGAGGGAATGTAGGATGTCAGTACATTGGCACAATTGTCTTGTTGCTTTGCTAAGGAAATGTCCATGGATAGGTTCTTCAGTGGTTGGAAGTGCAGTGCAACAATTTTCCTTCGAATTAGCACATTTGAAAATGTTAGTTTCCAGAAAACGGATATTTGTGATGCTAGAATTTTTAATTTGGTTCATCTGAACTGTAAAAGACATGATTTTGTACTACTCATTTGCTGAATCCTTCATTCACCTTTTAAACTTGGCAAGTGTACAGTTTAGTGATTGCTGTGCTCACCCATTCCTATAACTAGATAACATGGCCCGAGCCATTGCGCAGGCTAGACACACTGTCCATCTTCACAACAACATTTTGCGATCACTTTACTCTTCTGTTGTGCGATATATTAACAAATTTGATACTTCAAAATGCATGCCTTACCTACAGAATAGATGTATATATACTGAGAGAGACAGTAAAATTAATTTAGAAGGAACATATGTATGCATTTTTTGTCTGCTAATGATTGTTCCTCAAAAATATATTGACAATTCTTTTTTTTTGAAAAATAACTATACTGAGAGGAGAGTAAAAAATAATATAGAAGGAACATAGATGTATTTGACTGTCAATAATTGTTCCACGCAATTCTATTCACAAAATCCTTCCTTGACAATAAACTTATCATTTTTTCTTATTTCCCATAAAATATATAGCTTCCCTTGCTTTTCATATCTTGCTTACCACTGCCATTAAGTTTCTGAGAAAACACTACTTTTATATCTTACATATTGGGAGCAGCTTAGTAAACTAATTTATATTGTCTATCTCCATGTTTTCTTGTTTGTTAACTAACTGGACCACATTGCAACCTAAGCGTAGCTCAAACTGGTTAGGCATCCAATGTTGAAACCTGCTTACACACGCATGCCCTATACAGTTCCGCGTGAAAAGTATATGCATATACTTTAGGGTGTATTAAGATCTATAGTAGAGATATTTTTCAGAAGTTTCATATTTATTTTTGTTTTGCTTGAGGCTAGCAGGACATTGAATTCGCAAAGTAAATTGCAATCAACATCTCTGGAATATGTGACGTAATGTCAATACTAAAAAGACGGTGTTTGTTTGCATAGAACCAATGTGCAGAATGAAATATGCAGATCCTATCAAATTAGATCTCCTCTGTTTATGTGATCTAAGCACATGAATGTGATATATCTGGCACTTGAAGTCAATTGTATTATAATTGCTCCCCATTTCCCCTTAACAATCCAGACTGGGCTTAGTTACCACTACATAAGCTCGATTTAGGTATTGCAATTAGTTAACATACAAATGTGTACGTTCTATTTACGACTTTAGGTATGTACCTGAATAGCTAAGTAACAGGCCAGTATACCAGAATGAAAAGTACGCAAGCGGCGAGTAGTCCAGATTGCATACTTTCATTGCAGTATATGAGGTTGTCCTCGTTGCACTGTCTCATCGCTGTCTCTGGTGTTGGGATGATTGGTAGGATCATCACGGCATCAAGAACGCAGTAGCATGGTCACCTCAGCTTTGTTAGTTTCCTTCTTTCGCTTTTCTGTTCGCACACCGCTGCTGTTGATGTCGTAGCAGCGGCTGCCATAGGGAAGACCTCGTTACTCTGCTGTTTGGTGATGCCGGCGTCGTCATCCACATTTGATCTGTCTCCTATTCCATGATGAGGTTGTGGCTACTGGCCTGCTTGTCCGGTGGCATGTCGACGGCATCATGATGTTCGCTTGTCTCCATGCATGGTGTAGACGGATGAATCATCCGATCCAATCAACCATTCTCGTCGTGGTTGATTTGCATCTGCCGTGCGCGCTAGACTGTCATGGCCTATGATCCTTCTACGGCTCTGGCTCTATGCCTGGTGCTCCATGCCCTTTAGTCCTCCAGGTCCAGCTGAGGAGAGGAGGAACGTCGTTTGACACTGGTAGCAGATAACGTGAGGGGGAGACGTGGACAGCAAGGGTCGGATGTTTTGCTTTTTTTGTGAGAATTTGTAGGGTATTTTTCTTTTTTCTCAGGGCACCGTGGTGGAGGGGTCATCTCGAATAACTTGGGTACTATTGGAAACAAAGCACGAAATTGAGCTTAGTTCAAATTGAATGTGTAGCTGAATGTCAGCTTAAATTAGCACATTCTTTCTATTTCTTTGCTAAGGAAACATCAGTGGATTATTTCTAGAGTGGTTGGACAGTAAAACAATTTTTGTTGGAACTAGGAACATTCTTGTTGATTAGTGTAGAAACATGTGCGGTTGATAATAGCAGTTTTCTTCTGTCAAGTAAACAGAATATTTGCGATGTTAGAGTTTTTAGTTGGGTTCATCTGAACTGTGAAAATCTGATTTTGTTCTAATCACTCACTGAATCCTTTATTCACCCCACTTACAATGTTAATCACACTTGATTGATTGCTAGAGTTTTCTGCTTCCACGTAAACTGAATATTTCTGATGCTAGAATTTTAGTCAGATTCATCTGAACTTTAAAAACCTGGTTTTGTTCTAATCATTCATTGAATCCTTTATTTACCCCACTTGCCATGTGCATCACAGTTTAGTGATTGCTATGCTCGCCCATTCCTATATTATCACTGAAATGTCAACTTCTCTGTTGATATACTGTATTGTATTGGAAAATATGAACTGAACATACCTTTCATAGAGGAACATGGGGATTGCAACTATTTGATTGTTATTTTTGGGTTGCTCTGTAACATTTTGATTCTCATATTACTGTTGTTTCACTTCATTTAACAGCTTCTGCATGAAATGCTTAAAACATGCTGCAGCTAAGTGTGGCAAACGCTGTCCTAAATGCCGCCAACTAATCAGGTTGATCTCAGCTTCTCCATCTATTCCATTTTCCAGGAAGTTGAATGGTAACTAAGCTACATACCATAACTAAATAGTTGCTCATTACTGTGCAGCAGTTCAAGATCGTGCACTATCAACACTGTACTCTGGAACACCATTCAGCTCTTATTCCCCAGTGAAGTTGAAGCAAGAAGGACTTCGATCGCATCATCCTCATCATGCAACGATGATGTGAGCCGTAGCCCGCCAAGAAGTAACAGCTTTTCACAAGGTAGCATGAGAACTAGGAATAGTAGTGGTGGCTTCATCACAGAAGGCAGAACAAGAAGCAGCTACAGAAACTTTGTCACTCCTGGCAACACAACAAGTGGTAACACCAGTGAGAACCTCATCAGTGGAGGCAGAACAACAAGGAACAACACCAGTGGGAGCTTCATCAGTGCACATGGCAGGATAAGAGATAGTAACAGCAGGAGTGGCTTCATCCGAGCCTCGGAGTTGGTAACTAACAGGAGCTCAGTGAGGTCAGACCAATCTGACGATGCTGCATTGGCTTACAGGTTGCAACAGGAGGAGTTCATGAATGCATTTGAGACTGAGGAGGTGGAGACTCAGGAGAGGCAGCCACAAAACACCGTGTCCACTGCCCGAGACAATCTGAGAGCCATGGCCTCCCGCGCCATTCGTTTCCGTGCTCGTGGCTGGCCCATTTAGTTTTGTTTGCTCATTTTTTTGGTTTACTGGTAGAAATCTCCTCTTCTGGTAGACTGTAGCACAAGTGTCTTCTGGTTTAATTATACTGTATTGCGTTGCCTATCTGATTTTCCCTTAATAAAACATTATTTCTTGTATGTTCCTGTGATGGATACATAATTCATTTGTGGCCAGGCGATCTGATTGTTTTTTTTTCTTGTGAAAACTTCATCAAATGAGGAATTTCTTTTATTTCAGATGAAATCTTCCTCAAATGAGGCATTTATCGTGCTGTAACTATAGATGGTGACTCTTCAATTACTGATTTGGCATATGTTGAATGATATGTCTCATCGTTGGAAGTGATTTGATATAACTGTGAGGATATTATTTTACATCTATGCTTTCAGAGAGAGGATTGTTGTGTCCTAACAAGTAATATATTCTAAATTCTTCAGCATACAAAAGGCACACACCTGCAGCACTATATTGGGTGGCTGGAGTAATTATTTTAGACTTGGGATAATGTTCATTATGATATTATAAACATTACACTACGGGGGCAACTCACAACAAATTCAAAGATTTTACAGTGTTATCCACTAAACATTAGGCTTTTGAATCTATCAGTTTTTTCTCCAGTGTCCACCCTGCTCATCTTCACTTGTCTATCCACTTTGGCAGGCAGAATTCAGGAACAGCTCTGGTTTTGAGTTGTGCTCAGAAAATAGCACTCAAAATCTTTCTAGTCATTAAACAGCATTGGTTTAGCATTCACAAAACAGCACCGATTTCTCTCTTCCATTTGTTTCCGCGCTTTTTCTTCACATGCAAGGTGACCAAATTGCCCTTTGTACATTTAAGCTGGCTTAAGCATTGTTTCACGTACTAGATAGATATTCATTCGTCATACAAAAAATACAAATGTACTACAAGTTTTATTCAAATTAAATGGTATGCAGATTTATAACGTTTGCTCGGGAGCAAGACAGAGAAAGACGAGGGCAAGTGTGTCATTTGGTTGAGGTGAAAACAAAGGGGAAAAAGATAGAAAATGTGGAAAACGAGGAGGCGTGCGTCGTTGGGCTTTTCCTGGTGCTGTTTCCTGAAGAAGCTGAATTTTTCCCACTTTGACATGGCGCCAAAACCGGATACAGGGAGAGAGAAGCTCAGACTTTGTTCAAAGTTACCAATGTACCTTTTATCAGCCGTATTTGTAACAGAATGGTGACGTAAGCAATGGAAGCCAAGAGTATATAGTATGTATGTGCTGTGGTTTGACATTTTGATGATTTCCAGGCCGTAAACATTGGAACATTTCTGTACCCATATTTTCTTGCGGGACAAGTTGCTGTCAAGCATCGCATCTGCCGAGGGATTTCATCTGATGCGATGTGATCAGAACAAGAAGCAAGAGGATTCATCCTAAGCTTTTGACATTAGAAGTTTCATAGGGATGAGTGTGCGTGCGTTGTGAGTGTCGAGTTGTACTGTGTAATCGTAAAAAAAAAAAAGTTTAAACTTATTAGGGATTTAGCTTTAGCATAGCCAGTAGACTCAATAGTGCAAGAACCATATTATCCAAGTACCTTTGATAAATCAATCTCAAGAAAAGAAAATCTTTGATACATCATGGCAAGAAGGACAAAAGGAGCTTGCATATACACAATCCTTCAGTCAAACAGGAGGTAATCGTCGTAAGCAGACACTTACTGTATTTTCTTCATCCAAAAAAGGATCATTTCTTAAGTATAAACATTTTTCTGGTGGGCCCCATCGGTCAGTGCAGCTAGTTCGGCAGACCATTGAGTTGAAGCAAAAGGGAGAAAACAAAACAATCGGTTTGAGTTGACTGCAAACCTTTGGAAAAGCAACACGGGAGTAATTTTTCAACGGACCTAACGTGTTCGAGTGTAATTCTACTGCACTGGTAAAAGCACTACGGGCAAAATAGGAAAAGAAAGAACTGAGGAAAAGTCTGAATGAAATAAGAGAACGCAACACTGGAAGCTGTAGGTCTTTGCCAGTGGGTTGTTATCGATCATGTTACAAGGAAATTTAAACTCTACTGCAAATGATGTGATGTACTAGAGGTTTGGTATATTTACACCCCGATCCACACAGATATCTCAGACCGAGTATAGGCGCTGGAATCAAATGCACAAAATACGATATAACTGGGTATAATGGTCGGAATTAGCATGACACATGGAACAGTACAATCCGGAAAATGCAAGAAAAATCGAAAATGTGTACGGTTATCGAGCTTACATTTGTTTTTACGAAAATGCTTTACGTCCGATGTTTGCAGCTCGTTGAACGCGCTCCTGATTTGCTGATTAGCTGATCGTACGGTCAGGTCGGAAGACCCGGTCGAATGTATAGCAGCATTGTTGTTTTTATAGTCCATTCCATCAAAACTTATAAGAATAGAAGACAATAGAGATCCCACGACAGTATAGTTCTCTGTCAAAGATTCAGAGGAAGGGTTCGCAAAGAAAAAAGATTGAGAGGAAGAAAATTGAGCTCTAAATTTCTTCTACCATCCTTTCCTCAATCAAGCCAACTCTGTGAAGGATGATAGAGCTCAGTGAAGGATGATAGAGCTCAGTGATGAATCGCTAATTCCAGAGAAATGAAGCTTTGCTATACAAGAATATATAATGCAGTCCTTAATCATGTAACCCAACTATGTGACTTTAATTCAGGACTTTCATGCATGGGAGGCACTACCTCCACTCTGTGACTACTCATATCATGATAGTTAGCAAGTCAAAAGTAACTTGGAAAAAATTGTCATATTGGCGCAATCTCTTTATTATCCACTGAGCATAGTTTTATTGTACAACAAACTCACTTGCTTTCTTCTTCCCGCAGCACACTACTCTGCCAAGAGTTTCTACAATATCTAATCGGCACACAAACATAATAAAGTAAACACTGACACTTATTATATATTTGCACTATAAATTAAAAAAAAATAGAAGAAGCAGAGGCATCAGAGTACATACGAGTGACTGGATTTAACAACAATTAATTAATCAACCACTGCCGTTGTTAACGGAGGACTTAAACCTCGTTTAGCTCCTCCCCCTTGAACTCGAACTCGGGGTTGCTGGTGACCACCACCCGCAGCGACTCCTTCTTCCTGGTGGCGAGCCCGAACGTCTCTTCGAGGCTGACGTCGTCGGCGGCCACGCCGGCGGGGAGCGCCCAGTCGAAGTGGTAGAGCAGGCTGGCGAGCGACACCTGCACGGTGGCGAGCGCGAACGTGTAGCCGGGGCACCCGCGCCGCCCGCCGCCAAACGGCAGCAGCTTGTAGTCCGGGTCCTTGAGGTCGATCTCCCCTCCGGCGCCGGCGGCGAGCTCGAACCGCTCCGGCGAGAAGCGGAGCGCGTCCTCCCCCCACACCTCGGGGTCCCGGCCCATGGCGAAGGTGTTGATGAAGACGCGCGTCCCGGCGGGGACGTCGTAGCCGCCGAGGACGCAGGCGGCGACGGACTCGCGCGGGACGAGGAGCGGGACGGCCGGGTGGAGGCGGAACGTCTCCTTGATCACGGCGCGCATGTAGTGGAGCTCGCCGAGGTGGGACTCTTCCACGGCGCCGGCGGCGCCGACGACGCGGCGCACCTCCGCCTGCGCCTTGGCGAGCACGCGCGGGTGCCGGACCAGCTCCGTCATCACCCACTCCAGCGTCGCGAACGACGTGTCCGTGCCCGCAACGAACATGTCCTGCAGGATTTATTTTATCAGATGTTGATGGTATAGGTAGGTGAGCAATCAATCAGTCACTGAAACAAATTAATTGATCACGTTAGTTTCATGGATATACGTATTGATTGATTGATTGATGAGGAGTAATGGCTGGCGCGTCAATTAATATCGTAATCTACGTGTGGGAATTGAATTTTCGATGGATGACTAGGTAGTGACCGACCGGCCGGCCGTACGTACCAGGACGAGGGCCTTGAGGTTGTCGTCGGTGAGTGGCACCTCGAGGTCGGGGCTCTTCTGCACGCGGAGGAGCACGTCGACGAAGTCCTCCCCGCCCTCGCCGCCGGAGACGCGCTTGCCGGTGAGGTGCTCGTCGACGATCTCGTCGCAGACCTCACGGAGGTCGGCGAGGCAGCTCTTCAGGCGGCGTCGCAGCCCCGTGACGGTGCTCGCGAACGGCTCGAGCGCCGGGAAGTAGTCGCCGACGGTGAACCCCGCGAAGAGGTCCTGCGCCTCGGCGAGCACGGCGCCGAGCCGGTCCCCCTCGCCGTGCGGGAACCGCCGCCCGAACGCCACCCGGCACAGCACGTCGTTGGACAGGTTCAGGAAGCACTCGCTGATGTCCACCGGCGTCGCCGCCGCTTCCGGCGACGAGGATCTCAGGACGAGGCGGGCGAGGAGGCGGCGGAGCTCCTTGACGCGGACGGCGCCGTACGTCGCCACCCGGCGGGCCGAGAGGAGCTCGGACACCACCACGCGGCGTGCCATGCGGTGGTAGGCGCCCGCCGGCGCGAACGTCACGTCGGAGCAGCCGAAGGAGAGGAACTGGCCGGAGAGGAGGTGCGGCCGCGACGCCAGCGCGGCGTCGCACGTCGTCAGCGCCGCCTTGGCGAGGTCCGGCTTCGAGATCACCACGGCGGGGACGCTGCCGAGCCGGAGCCGGAGCAGCGGCGCGCGCATGGTGCGGGCCAGCTCGGCCATGGCGTGGTGGGGCATGTCGGAGAGGAGGTGCAGGTGCCCGATCACCGGCCACCCCGGCGGCGACGGCGGCAGCCGCAGCTTCCGGGACCGGCTGCCGCGGGTCGTGTAGTACACGTACAAGGCCGAGAGCGCCAAGAGGACGAGCGACAACGACGACACCAGGCTCAGCTCCATCGCCATAACTATGGCTTTCTTTCTTTCTTTCTTCAAGGCTGGTTGAGCTTGTTTTTGCTGCCTCTGTTCTCCAGCTTTGCTTGGATATATAGATGATGTGGGATTAACCGTGGTTAAGACCTTAAGGGTGTGCTGTTTATATAGGCAAATCTAATAACCACGAGTGGTGGTTGGTGAGATCATATATGGTGGAGACGAGTGTTGAGTGGGAACCAATTGTTTTTCATCCTTGTCCAGGAAATGCTTGTCCATCAGGTTCCCAAAGATTTGTTATACGTACGCTTGATGACGGTTTCAAGTTTGACAAGTTACGGATCTTGTTGGATTGGACCATGTGTGGCTTTACGATCTTGATAGAGGAATAATATTATGTTAGATTCTGGACTCATATACACATGTGACAACCTCATCTGGCAAAGAGAAGAAACAATAAGAGCAACTGATGCTAGTGTATAATCCTACCGTTACACGTGCACAGTTCAGAGAGGTACCACGAGCCCCTCATAAAAAAAAAAGAAAAAGAACTGGGAGAAGTCTTATTAACAAAATAGTAATACAAAGTCAACTGATTAAACTTGTCTTAATCTACCAGCATAATGTACAGTCATGCAGGAATTATACCTCCCGTGTCCTCTCGAAGACCGTTTAAAAATATGAGGACAGAACAACTTATACAATCACAACTCGCCAATGGGACCCACTCGGCAAATAGAACAAACAAATATTACAAAGAATGATTCACCATGCCTACATATTCTTACCCACAAGAGGTAGCATCCAAGTCAAACTGAATTGTTAGAGATCTCGATTTACTTTATCAACTTGGCTGTATTTGATGTGTTGCGCAACTGTTTCCAATCTGACGCATGTGAAAATGGCTATTGTTATAGTTTTTAGATAAGAAAGCTCGTTTCATGATTTTATCCTGCATGGCGGAAGCTTTTTTTAATGCCAGGCACGATATTATCTTAGCTGAAGGCAACCAATGGCAGACTTAATGGAAACTTGAGGTGAAAGAGTAGTAAAGTTCTGTAAGAGTGGTATCATCTGGTCCGGGGAAGCATATCAATTGTTTAAACCTGTCCTGTGTGCCATGACTCTATTTCAATAGACAGTGATTCATTTTTGATATGCACCCATTACTAACAGCCGGCTGGTGCTGTTTGCTACTCATGTAGCAACAGTTCGAACAGCCAAAAAACAGCCAGCTACGGCTGTTTCAGCACTCCAGCGAACATGGCCAGTGTGATAAATATTGATTCTGGTCTGGTGGGGGCTCACATTTAGACCAGGCAACGGCGCTCATGTTACGAGAGAAAAGAAGAATGAAGCACATTTTGTAACATGACTCTGATGACATTTTAGGTCTCACCGCACTGAGGGTGCTCTAAGACTACCTACTCACTATGTGTGCATGTTCATTTTGCCAAAGGACATGCACCCACAAAACCCAAGGTGAGAGAAATGGATGTTGTGAGAAATATTGATTCTCTGATAGGGGCTCACATTTAGAACAGGCGCCGCTGCACCGCCACATGAGTGTTCACGTTGCGAGAGAAAGAAGAATGAAGCACCGTTCGTAAGATGACTGTAATGCGACATTTTAGGTCTCGCCCTACTGTGGGTGCTCTAAACCCGAGGTCTGTCAAATAAATAAAATTGGGGATCCTGCTTTTCATCTTTAAGGGGGAAAAAAAACCCTTAGGTGATAAAAAGAGAACCAAAGGAAATATCACCTTCGTGGGTGACAAATGGGCTCATTGGCTGATTTCCAAGCTTACATACCTAGTAATCTGGACGTGAGGTGACTGGCATCTACCGTGGACTTTGCGAGAAAAACAATCTCCAGCAGTCAAACTCCCAAAAAGAAGCATATTCAGCGTGAAACCAACATACTGGGGCGAAGAAGCAACCAGCACACGTTTTGTGCCCCTTGACCAAGCCCTTGCACTCTTTCGGAATCTGTAGTATTCTCATGTAATCGTTGCATTACGAACGGTTTTGTTTTTTCTTAAAGTACTGAAGTGATTCCTAACTCAAATTAAGTCAATTATTTAAAGGATTTGGAAAAAAAAAGGAAATTTTATGGCAGGAGACGGGTGGTTCATTTTGAGATCGGTGAGGAACAGAGGACAGAGGAGCCCTATCATCCTCTGCTTCACTGCTGCTGGCTGCAGCAGCTGAGGAAACACCGCCCATTCTCAGCAGCAAAAGTTGTTGTTGTCAGGCTGCTGGTCAGGCACGGGGCCTCTTCTACGTACGCACGCCGTGTCATCGTCCCCGTTGACCCACCCAGACCAGATGATGGATCTCCTTCCTGCTCCTGCATGCATGCCACTGATCTCCGGCGTTGACCGACCAAGATATTGTTGTTGTTGTTGTACTAGTAAAATCTGTGCAGGCAGCTGGCTGCGTGCGCTCGCCTTGACCCGGCGTCGCGACCAGACAGACCGAGGTTGGTAGGCGCGGTGCCGTGGCATGCATGCTGGCGATACAGAACTGACGCCCGGCGCCGGCCGCGCTACGCCGTTGGGGAACGGAACCTGTCTCACTGTTTTTGGATTCTTTTTCTTTTTCCTTTTGGGCCCCTGCTACCTTATTAATTGACGAAGAAAAAAAACATTCATGTTCACCTTTAAAGCCTAAAAAATATCATGTTATTAAAAAAAAAAAGAAAAATTACCCACCACTGTCATTATGAAAAATTAGTCCAACATGCCATTCATATGTTTTAAAAAGTTACCTACCGCTGTCATTACAAAAATATTAATCCGAAATTACCTTAAAATAAGTTCACCCCTCATCCTCAAGTATTCAAACCCTCATCTCCGGTCCCCTCTTTCCGAATTAGGTATCCAAGATTACGCATTATGAGCGAACCCTACATTGCCCGGATACGGCGATATGGATACGAATACGCGATACGGCGACACCATGATACGGCATTTTCTCAAAAACACGATACGGCGACGGCAATATATATATTAAAATAATAAATTAAGAAATTAGTCAATGCATAAAAAAATACCACCGAGCAGTTAATATTCCGGACATATTTAAAATATATAAATAAATTTGCAAAATGCATGATATAAATATTCATTGCAAATTAAAAAGGGAAAAAAAAAGAGAGAATACTCATGCCAAAGAAGGTAGAGGCCCAGGCAAGCCCACATGTGTGCTGCTGCTTGACATATGTCTTCGTCACCAGCCCTAAAAAAAAAAATATATATATATATGTCTTCGTCATCACCCCAACCAGCCGCATGCCTTATCCCTTCGTCTTTCTTTGAGCTACACGTACAACACAGGCTGTCTCTGCTTCTTCTCTCTCGATTCTACAGCAGAGGCAGAGCACCCTTCTTCAATCCACTTCTCTTTCTTCCTATGGGCAAAGCTGGCCAAAATCAATCTCAATTTTATATTTACTAATTGGAAACTTCTTTTGAAGGCTCCACGTTAATCGTTGTAAAAGTCTTAGAAATTCTCACAAAAAAGCAAAATATTCGGCCATCTATTTCAATGTTTAGTAAAGCGTAACCATTAGATCTACATAATCTCCCTAGCCAAGGGCATCCACGGCAACGTGCACACATATAGGAAAGGACTCCCCTGCAATCAACAACAGCTGGCCTCTACGGCAACTTACGTATAGGCTTCCCATGCAACCTCAAGTGCTTCAACCTCTACTCCAAATCCCTCTCAAGTGCTTCTCCTCCTTGCTCTTGGCTTCTCCTTGTCTTCCTCGACTATTCCAACTGCCAAGAGACCCCCAATGGGGCAGGTAACCAGCTATATATAAGCCTCTAACCTCAAACTAGCCGTTACCAAAAGCAGTTTGTGACAGAGTCACCGTAGGATCCACCGTATCATACGGTGACTGAGAGCACTGTATCATACGGTGACTCTTTTGTCACCTGCCAGAGGAACCTCCATCTCTGGACTTCATCTCCTACCACCACCGTATCACACGGTGACCACCACCGTATCATACGGTACCTTCATCTCATCTGTCTTCCACGAACTCCTTCTCTGGAAATCATACGGTGACCACCGTATCATACGGTGACTTCAGCTCATCCTGCCAGATACTCTTCTTCTCTGGACTTTCTCTCGCAGTCGGCACCGTATCATACGGTGGCTTCTTTTGAAGCTGATCTTGATCTTCTCTCGATCCTCGACTCCAACTTCATCCTTTTTGGTTCCTCCACTTCTTCTCTTCTACTCAAGTGTCCGAGAGACTCACAATGCATCCAAAGATCTCTACACTAGTGAGTACCCAAGAGAACCAACTTGAACCCCCTTGATAGTCCGGTTTTTCCTATGAACTCAAGCTAACATCTAACCAAGCGACACTTGCTTGGATCTAGTATGTCCTTAGCCTTGATCCATCTTCTCAACCTCAACTTCATCGAGTCCAATGTCCCAAGTTTCGAGGCAACCAATCATCCTTTATAGAGATTTATAAAGTGTTCACCATCAGACAAAACTTCCTTCACATGTGACCATGACCAACAACCTACATGAAAATGTCAGTCACATACGGAGGGTCATCTAATCACAAAAACATTCATACCTTTGGGTTTTCCAAGTGCTCCAATGGTCATGAAGCTTACAGCCAGCAAGTCTCTCTTGGTCCCAGTCCATCGGGCATCCTTCACTTGCACGGACTCCCGTTCACCATGACCTTGGTCAACACGTCGCCTTCATCACCTCCATTGTTTTGAGGTCAAACCGTGAAACCATCCGTGCTTATTGTCCTCTCCATGTGTACGGTGTGGATCACCCTTGATCTCACCCAGCCTCTCAATCGTCTGAGATGCCCCCGCCGTTATCCATCAAGTTGACTTCATTGATCTACACATCATGAGACAAGAAAACACATTTTCTTCTCTTCCAACTTCACCAACACCTTCTTCACCAACTCGGGTTAGATATAAAGCAACACTTAATGTTGCCGAAACACAAAGCTAAAGCGATCTCAAAATCCGCATTTAAAGTCAACACCAAGTCAATTACTCATCACAATCATCAAACCATGACAAATCTCAACATGGCTTCTCAGAGGTGAATCCAAACAGAGACTAAGGCCCTGTTTGGGGAGCGGCAGCTTCTACGCTTTTCCCAGAATCGACCATACGGAGAGCGAAAGGCCGCTGGTCCAGGAAGCGCATTTTGGAGAAGCGAAGTGATGGTGTTTGGCATACTAGCTTTTCGAACGGTCATCAGCACGAGGTCGGCCATGGCAAGCGACAACGACGGGGTTGGCCGGGGCCTGCGTGTTGAAGAGTACACACTTCCGCCGCGCATGTCAGGAAGGGAGGAGGACGTGGGAGGCCCGAATTGATGCCGCCTGAGCTCTTCCTGGCGGCGCCGCCTTCAATCCCCTCCGTTCGAATCGGTGGGAGGCCCGAGCTCTTCCCGGCGGCGCCGCCTCAATCCCCTCCGTCTGAATTGATGGGAGGCCTGAGCTCTTCCTGGCGGCGGAGCCTTCAATCCCCACCGTCTGAATCGATTGGAGGCCGAGCTCGTCGCGATTTCGAGTATGTGCGCGATGCTGCCTCCTTCTCCGGCGCCGTCGTCCTCAATCCCCTCCACCATGCGTGGATCTTAGGAAAGCAGTGAGGGAGGGACAGAGGGAGATGACGGGGATGGATGAGAAATGAGGACGGGCGAGGCCAAAAGCTCGGAAGCGACCATTTCCTCGATTCTCCGCTTTTAGTTCATTTCCACTGTAGTACTTCGCTTCTGGAGCTTTTGCGGTTTGCTGAAGCCACCCCGTTTGGGGAAGCTTTTCGCTTTTGGAGCTTCCTGGACAAGCAGAAGCTGGAATAAGCTCCCCCAAACAGGGCCTAAGGCTTGCTGAAAGGATTTTCACAAATGGTGAGGAAAGCGATCCATTAGCGAAGCAATCTACGCCAGAATGCATCACCATTACTTGAGCACCAAGCATCAGTGTGGGAGCGATGGGACCACGAGGTAGCCCAGGCGTCACAGCCGTGAACTGCGACCGCATACATCGATATGGCTAGGTGACCGTGAGTTAGTGTGCTGCCACTGTTCTTAGCTCTTGATGAATAGTACAACATGAATACTACAACATGGATGGAATTTTAACCACCACAGTCGATGAGGATGACCATTTCCATCCAAAATAGTATAGAAATTTGTACCTTTCCCATGCATGAACAATAGGTTTCCTAGTCAGCTTATACTTGTATAGTTTCTTGTCCCTATTTTAATTTCTACAATCCCATATTATCATGTAACATGCATGTTCTTGTAACAATTGTTATTCTGTTACCGCTATGCAATAAATTAAATTCAGGTGATCTCAAAGGAGGAGTTGTACCTTAATTTCCATAAAGAAGTAATACATCAATTTATTATTAACACAACCATACACCGAAGGAAGATGTTACATAAGACAGCGCACAGCATTATCAAATTCAGTCATGAGCCCTAGCACTATCGGCTATCGCCCAAGCGGCCCTGGCCAGGCATGGTTGCTGCCGAAGCCTTTGAGCATGGCTCCTTGCAAAAGCATATACCTGCGGGAGAGCCCTTACAAACGCCGTCAGCATAGTTGTGGCCCGGTCTATGGGGTGATGGCTCATTTTCTGCATGTATTTGCGCAACTGAATGTATAAAAGCACCACCCCTTATAGGTGCCACTCGGATAGTCGCACCATTCCTCTGCCTGAACACGTGCGACGTCTGCAAGAACAAGAACGCACACACAACAATACGATGTTAGGGTACAAATACGCAAAAAACATTAGCCAGATTAAGCATCGCACAAAAAATGGACTAGCACCGTCATGACTTGTATATATATTGAGCTGATGCAAATTCACGTACTAGCGGACAAAACAAGCAGGACGACAACGACAACGACTACTGAGAGGTTCCTCCGTGAAGGCTACGTTGGCCTTTTTTTATTTGGTGCTATTAGAGAAGAATGAGGGTAGTAGATGAGTGAAAGCCCGGTGCCTCTATATATATCAGATGTTGAATAGCAGGAATTAAAGGGATGCTTTTGAACCTTACATGAATTATAGCAGCAACTTGAACGTTAGTGTTACTACTATTCATTAATGTCAGTCAAAAAGACACCCCTGCTTATTCCGAGCAAAATGCTCAAAAGACGGAACAAAAATAAGACTACAAATTAGTACTACTCTTATAAAATTCTTTTTTTTGGGAACCAGAGATGGCTGCAGGGGTGACATATCCGTAGCTCAGTCCCCAAGCCCGTAACTGCATAAATGCTGCAATGGTTCACTCTGAGTTTGCTTTGGGTTTTGGTCACTGCAAACGGCATATGCGTAGTACCAGAAAAGCAGGATGCAACATCTTGACGACTCAGGCAAAATCAGGACTCAGGAGGCTAGGACTTGTGGGCAATGGCGGATCTAGGGTTTCAACCATGGGGGTATAAATTTAAACATATCTTTCATCAAAATTCAAGTATGTGTAGGAACAAAAATTAGACATCATTTGTTTTTGTTTGTTTTGCTATCTCCTTTTGACAGTCAACTAAAAAGGAGAGAGCAAAGTATACTGCTGATACACTAGTAGGAGTAATTCCTTTGTTTCGGCCAACGTAACAATATGCCAAGTCTTACTAAAACAGAGCAGCACCTTTTCAAGTTTCAAGACATTTTTACTCCCTTACTCTTATGCTTCATATGGACACTGCTTTTTTTTTCAGAGATTTAATCTTCTGGTTTGAAAACTACGGAGCCTATTAATTCTCCATGGAGTTAATTAGCAAGGCGAGCTAAGGCTTGCGAAAGGATTTTCATAAATCGTGAGGGAAAAGTGATCGCTAAAGAAGCTATCTACTCCCAGAATGCATCACCATTGAGCACCAAGCAGCAGTGAGCGATGGGACCACGACTCCACGAGGTAGCCCAGCATCCAATGTGAACTGCGACCACGTAGATCTGGCCAGCTGACCGTGTGAGTTTGTGTCTTTGCCACTGTTCTTAGCTCTTGATTAATACAACATCGCCATATTGGAGCAAGAATGGCACGGGTCAAGTTTTCATATGGATGGAGTTTTAACCACGACAGTCGATGAGGATGATCATTTCCTTCCAGAACAGTAATAGAAATTTGTGTTACTATAACGCTACCTTTTGCATGCATGGCACAATAGGTTACCTAGGTTAAAAAAACCGATAGGTTTCCTTGTCAGCTTTTACTTGTATAGTTTCTTTTTCCTATTTCCTCCCTTTAATTTCTGCATTCCCATCAAGTAACATGCACGTTGTTGTAACAAATTGTTAGGCCCTGTTTGGATCCTCTACCGGCTAAAATTAGCTAGCTAACTAAAACATTAACCAGCTAATTTTTTAGCCAACTAATTTTAGGATGTACTTATTTTGATCCTTGACTAATGTCTATGGTTTTTAGATTTTTCTTGCCTTTTTAATGTGTTTCTTGCCTTTTTTATATGTTTAATTAAGTTTAGGAAAGTTGGGGTGACTAGCGGCTAAAAGTTTAGGAGATGGGCTGGCTAAAAGTTAAGCCACTTTTAGGAGGTCATATTTGGATCTAAAGTGACTAAAAGTAGCTAGTTAAATGTTTAGGAGTTGAATCCAAACAGGGCCTTATTCTGTTACCGATACACCGATACGCAATAAATTAAGTTCAGGTGATCTCAAATGGGTTGTTGATATTCTTTCCTTCAAAAAGAAATCCATCAATTATTATTAGCACAACCATACACCTATGAAAGATGTTACAGAAGACACATGTCACGGTATTATCAAATTCAGTTATAAGCCCTAACACCATCGCCCAGGCGGCCCTCGTCACGCATAGTGGCTGCCGAAGCCTTCGAGCATGGCTCCTTGCAAAAGCATCTACCCCAGGGAGAGCCCTTACACACGCCGCCAGCGTAGTTGTTGCCCGGCCTATGGGGTGATGCCTCCTTTCTGCATACATTTGCGCAAGTGAATGTCCAAAAGCACGCCCCTTTAAAGGTGGCACTTGGATAGTCGCACCATTCCTCCGCTTGAACCCGTGCCACTTCTGCAAGAACAAGCACACAACAACAACACGATGTTAGAGTACAAACATTAAAAAACATATAGCCAGATTAAGCATGGACTAGCATCATCACGACTTGTATATATATTGAGCTGATGCAAATTCACGTACTAGCTGACATAAAAACTAGGAGGACACCGACAACGACTGCTGAGAGGTTCCTCCGTGAAGGCTCCATTGGCTCTTCTTTTTGTGTTTGCTATTGGAGAATAATGAGCATAGTAGATGAGTGAAAGCCCGGTGCCTCCTATCTATATCAGATGTTGAATAGCAGGAATTAAAGGATGCTTCGGAACCTTACATGAATTATAGCAGTAACTTAAACGTTAGTGTTACTATTCATTAATCGCATTCAAAAAGACACTCCTGTTTTTATTGCGAGCATAATGCTCAAAAGTCGGAACAAAAGCAAGGCCAATCTCAATGCACTCATTTCACTGTTTTCAAGACCTCTCACATTAGAAGAAAGTTTCTCAGCTGTCCTCATAATTACCTTGCTAAGGCAGCAAAAAATACAGATGTGACAAAGAATTTAGTGGTCATGAAAGTCTGCAGTGAGACTGGAAGACTACAAATTAATGCTCTTATTAAAATCCTCCTTATCCGTAGCCCGTAGCTCAATACCCAAGCCTGTAGCTGCATACATGCTGCGATGATGGAGTGATTTTCTCACGGAGTCTCGTTTGGGTTTTGGTCACTGCAAACGGCTACCAGCAAAGCAGGATGCAACAACTTGACTTCCACAAAATCAGGAGACTAGACTGGTGAGCGATGCTGCTGCCCCATAAGGATATATTGCTGGGAATTCGAACCGGGCATACGGCTGTGGATGTAGGTGACTGTTGTCAACCATGTGACTTGTCAAGGTTATAAATTAATCATGGAAATACTTCATTCACCTGCTTGTTTTGTTTATGGGCACTGATTGTTTCAGTGGTTTGAAAACTCCTAAATTTTAATTATCTCAAGAGGTGCTTATACATATCATGAGTGTTTGTCTTTTGAGATCTAAAGGCCGTGATTAGTGATATTTTTTGTCACTAACTATGATTGTTGACAAATGGAAATCATCACTATTGAACAAATTTCTTATCGTGTCTGCACAAGTTAGCGCAGCAGGCCAAGGCTTGCAGATGAGAAAAATGGTAGTGAAGTGTTATCTACTAGGACCAGGTGTGTTGGGGGGGGGGGGGGGGGGGGGGGGTGGTGGGGGGGGTGTGGTTGGTGTTCTCCGTTACGCGATGTTGATGGTTTTTTTTTTTTAGATAATGGGAAGATTGTATTAATCCCGGCCTTGGCCCTCAAGAAAGCTACAACCGCAATGGTTTTAACTTTCAAGAGAGTTACAGTCAGATACAACCATCGACAAACGTCGACCATCATCAGAAGTGCACAAACACTACACTGATGAAAGAAAAGCAAACAAAAAAAAACGACTCCTATGTTGGCGTTTCTTACGCATAGAGATTAAATTCAACTCCGCAAGCGCACAGAACACCGTTGTAGCATTTCACCCAGGAGTATTCCAAGGGTATCGTATTTATATTTCCACAGGGAAGCATCGCTAAGAATATCATTAATTAACAATGAAACATCTATTATTTATAACTTGCAAACTAGACCAAAGCAGGGATACATATATGATATGATGAGTGGCAACCAAACACACACAAGGATTCCATATGAAGATAAAGAGATAGAACTAGTCAACTGGGAGGACAACGATAAGAAGGGCATCAGCCTAGGGGTTACAAATATCTACTTAAGCTTTCATTATAGATTCATTCCTGCATATCGGGGCACACGCATGCCAAGGTAGCAACCCGAGAATTAGGTTCAACTACGTTAGGGAACTACGTGCTATTGACCTCCCTACTAAAACCATCACCCGGACGTGGTGGATTACAGAGACCGGTACGCCTGTCACACGTACTCGCGGCTACCATCCTCCGTGGGGTGTAGAGCAAACTCACGTCTAGAATAGTTCCTTGAGCCATACAAGCAAATATCCTAGATAACTTACTCTACGCGTAAGAGCAAGCCAACCATGCATAACAAATCATAACAAATCTATGTGGATTGTGTAAGCATTTGCGGTGCAAACAACCCATGCAGATAGACCTACCATACACAGACGTGGATCCAACACAAGAATTTCTCTATAATTATTACATAAATAAATAAATATAAACTAAAAGGAAAACTAAAATAAATAAATAGGAAAATAAATAAGAAAATAATTATATTAAAGAATATCTAAAAAAGAAAAGATACAAGAGAGCTTTACCCAATATCCGAAGAAAACTCCGGAACTTCGAGGGGAGCTCTCACTTCTACTCTAACTCCCATGACCAACTAGCCTACTCTAAACTACACAAGTGGAAGTGACTCCTTGAGCTGAGCGTGATCCTACATTGGATCTTCTCTTCTCAAGTGTGAAGGTGCGAGTTGAAATGGAGCCGGCCACCTCTATTTATAGCCTCCCCAGCAGGTGGGGGTACTTATGCTCGAAGCTGGGACGTCGGTGGCGCGAAGGTAGGCCGGCCGGCCACCCTACTAGGCCGGCCGGCCATCCATTGTGGCGGTTGGCCACCGCCTCGCCTGTGGACGCTCCTGATCGCCTCCTGGAGTCTGTCCGAAGGTCTGTTACTCTGTGGGGGCGGCAGAATTGTAGTGCGGGCCAAGTTAAGGCCTAAATGGCCCATTACCGGTAAGTCGGCGCAAATCCACGTGAGTGGGCTTCAAATTATGAAGTTTGGACTTGTTTACAGCCCACTGGAGGAAGATCGAAACCGGTGGCCACCGGGGTGGGCCGGCCGGCCTATGGTGGAGCCGGCCGGCCAGGGTTTTCCCCGACTTGGGCCCACTTTCCTCCATTATCCACTCCTGCATCCAAAAATCACCAAAACTCGTGGAACTATGTTAATCTAAACTAATATGCATGGAATCTTGGTGACATGCCTTTATTTACCGGTATTGTGGCGGTCAAAACAGGGTTTAACGACCGCCAACAACCTCCCCAAGCTTAAACTTTGCTCGTCCCGAGCAAACTCAACTCAGGGTACCGGCGGATCAGGAGTTACAAAGAAGCGCCCCATGGGTAATAAAGATGCAACAACATACTCCCTAAACAGTGGTAAGTTTACGAGAGCACAAAATATTCATGAGTGTTGCAAAAATCGTGGGGCTTATATGATACACCTTGTCATGCAGCATTGAAGACTAGAAACGACACTTTTGGACAAGTAATCAATTCTAGCAGGTATGCATCCAGAGTTTTTATGTGCTGCAAGGTAAGGTGCAAAAATTCTCCTTCATTTTGGCAGGCACTTCTCTTACCTACCAATGTGAGTCTATTCCTACAAGCTTCACTCATTCTACCTTCTACCAAATGAGGCTTTGTATGTGGAGCTTGGTAAGGAATGCACAAATGTCATGCATATATTGTAAAGTTAAAGAATGAGTCTCAATCAACATAGCAACTCCATTTATTTCGGTCATAAGAAATGATGTGATGGAGGGGGAGAAAATGAACTCACACTTATGGAAGGGGGTTTTGAAAAACATTGGTCCTTTATTTTGCTCAAGATGTTTATGATAAGAACCATATAGCCATTGACTTTTGTCATGCAACCATGGAGGTTTGTTTTTTTGACTACTCCATGGTGCAAGGGGCCATAAATTTTGAATAGTTCAAGGAAACCTTTTTGAAATATTCTTGAGCACTTTGGATGGACCAAAAGTTTTGCAAACTCTGAAAAATGTTTGGTTGTTTTATCCAAACATTCCCCTTTTTATTTGGTGGAGAGAAATTTTCGAAAACACACGCGAAGGAATGATGACCAAAATTAGGAGTGCTTAGTTTCAAGAGTACATCAAACCTTAACAAAACTCAATACATAAACAATTGGCTATGAGTGGGGCTGTTTCGAATATTATGATATGGCTCTGGTAGGTAAATAAATCCTCACACTAAGAGAAGTGTGCCAAAACAGAAGGGTTTTAGGTACTTGCAGCAATTCAAGAAAAACATCTCTGGATGAAACCACACTAAGAAATTTCAACAAGTCCTAATCATGCCATATCACAATCCACAATGCTCAGACTTGGTGTAACAAATGCAACCCACGGAAATTAGCAAAACTCATGATGTGATCATGCTCAAATGAAAATAACACATATGTCAGGAGTAGAGGTTGCATCTATGCGACACATGGGAGGCTAATTTGTAACTCGATCATCATTTCCCTTATGCGTAGCATAACACCAAGATTCTAGCATTTATTCGAACCAGGGAGTTTATTTATTCAAGAAAAGTTTAGAAATACTTACCTGGGGGTCCTCCCCAAGCTTGAGTCTTTGCAAGACTTAAGCTTGAATAGACCGCTTCCTCCATTCTTCTTGTGTCTGCAAAAAGAATGAGGGTGATACAGGTGGCTAGCCCCTATTGGGCTTTGCCGAGAACCTAATATTTTCGTTTTTTATTCTATTTTATTTTATTTATTTATTTATTTATTTTTAAAGGAAAGGGCACAATTCAAGAAGAGTATAATATCGTATACAGAAGTACTCACCTGGCGGTCCCTCCCCAAGCTTAGCTCTTGCAACTATGTGCAAAGCTAAGCGATTAAATCTTTCATGTGGTAGCACTGGGTCCGCCTTGTTGGTATCTCCTTCTTGAATTATGTGCCTTTCATGTTGCCTGATGTACTTGGTTTGCTCTCAAGGATCCCTGCAATGGTTAGTACAAATCTATTCGTCTACAATCGACACATCTCTATAGTTCCATTGATCAACCTAGACACCACGTCTAATTCAATCAACTATGTGAGGAGAGCAGAGGTCGCTATACTCTCTTTCTGTCATGAAAGCATCATAGAGGCATGTATTTTTTTTCTGTTGGTTGAACGGCCACCGGGCATAATCTCAATGGAGAACAGAGGCACAAAAGTGATCTTCACCCAACCAACAGAAAGAGACGCAGACGATTGATTTATGACTAACAATTTAACCACAGCCCACATCATCAAAAGAAATTCGAGAGCACGGGTATGGTCAAAAAGATGCAGCATATCTTCATCAGAGAGCAACTCAGAATCTTTGCATTCACAAAGCATTGAACGATTCAAGCAGCATTTATTATATATATATTTTTTTAATTATTATTATTTTATTTTTTATTTTTATTATTTTTTTTATGAAAGGAGAGGATATATGACAAGAAAAATAAGGAATAATTGCGTACTTACTGGCGGTTCCTCCCCAAGCTTAGCCTTTGCAATCGAATGCAAGGCTAAGCTTTTAGATTTCTGCATTGAATATCATGGATCCGCCACATATGTTTCCTTTCTCCTGTCATAAAAAATCCAACCTTTCTTGCAAAATCCCTGGCCTATGATTTGGCACTCGGGTTCTTCTCTTTTTTTTTTATAAATATTTTTTTTTCAAAGCCCGAGGCCTATGATTGGGCACTCGGGTTTTTCTTTTTTAATTTTTTTTTAAATTTGCCCGCGGCCTATGATTGGGCACTCGGGTTCTTTTTTTTTTTTTAATGCAGCGGGGTGGGATGGAGGGAAATTAAACATGCAGATGGGTTGGAAAGAAAACAGTGCAAATACGATGGTGATATGCTCAAACAAAATGCAGGTGAATGCTTAGGCTAGTAGCAAATTAACATAACAGATAATCAATGTCAATCAGAGATATCTTAAACCATTGCTTCCCCGGCAACGGCGCCAGAAATGCTTGTTGGCGTTTCTTACGCACAGAGATTAAATTCAACTCCGCAAGCGCACGGAACACCGTTGTAGCATTTCACCCAGGAGTATTCCAAGGGTATCGTATTTATATTTCCACAGGGAAGCATCGCTAAGAATATCATTAATTAACAAGGAAACATCTATTATTTATAACTTGCAAACTAGACCAAAGCAGGGATACATATATGATATGATGAGTGGCAACCAAACACACACAAGGATTCCATATGAAGATAAAGAGATAGAACTAGTCAACTGGGAGGACAACGAGAAGAAGGGTATCAGCCTAGGGGTTACAAATATCTACTTAAGCTTTCATTATAGATTCATTCCTGCATATCGGGGCACACGCATGCCAAGGTAGCAACCCGAGAATTAGGTTCAACTACGTTGGGGAATTACGTGCTATTGACCTCCCTACTAAAACCATCACCCGGACGTGGTGGATTACAGAGACCGGTACGCCTGTCACACGTACTCGCGGCTACCATCCTCCGTGGGGTGTAGAGCAAACTCACGTCTAGAATAGTTCCTTGAGCCATACAAGCAAATATCCTAGATAACTTACTCTACGCGTAAGAGCAAGCCAACCATGCATAACAAATCTATGTGGATTGTGTAAGCATTTGCGGTGCAAACAACCCATGCAGATAGACCTACCATACACAGACGTGGAACCAACACAAGAATTTCTCTATAATTATTACATAAATAAATAAATGTAAACTAAAGGAAAACTAAAATAAATAAATAGGAAAATAAATAAGAAAATAATTATATTAAAGAATATCTAAAAAAGAAAAGATACAAGAGAGCTTTACCCAATATCCGAAGAAAACTCCGGACTTCGAGGGGAGCTCTCACTTCTACTCTAACTCCCATGACCAACTAGCCTACTCTAAACTACACAAGTGGAAGTGACTCCTTGAGCTGAGCGTGATCCTACATTGGATCTTCTCTTCTCAAGTGTGAAGGTGCGAGTTGAAATGGAGCCGGCCACCTCTATTTATAGCCTCCCCAGCAGGTGGGGGTACTTATGCTCAAAGCTGGGACGTCGGTGGCGCGAAGGTAGGCCGGCCGGCCACCCTACTAGGCCGGCCGGCCATCCATTGTGGCGGTTGGGCACCGCCTCGCCTGTGGACGCTCCTGATCGCCTCCTGGAGTCGGTCCGAAGGTCGGTTACTCCGTGGGGGCGGCAGAATTGTAGTGCGGGCCAAGTTAAAACCCAAATGGCCCACTACCGGTAAGTCGGCGCAAATCCACGTGAGTGGGCTTCAAATTATGAAGTTTGGGCTTGTTTACAGCCCACTGGAGGAAGATCGAAACCGGTGGCCACCGGGGTGGCCGGCCGGCCTATGGTGGAGCCGGCCGGCCAGGGTTTTCCCCGACTTGGGCCCACTTTCCTCCATTATCCACTCCTGCATCCAAAAATCACCAAAACTCGTGGAACTATGTTAATCTAAACTAATATGCATGGAATCTTGGTGACATGCCTTTATGTACCGGTATTGTGGCGGTCAAAACAGGGTTTAACGACCGCCAACATCCTATTCGCAGCATATTGTGCCTTCCGGTGTTGTTCATTGAGTACGGTTGACTCCCAGTGTCCATTCTTCCACCTCACAGGTATCGAACAAAACTAGAGTACTACATGCCAATCCAATGACGAATATCATCTCTTGATTGAAGCAAAGACCACTCGAAGCACCACCGACGAAGAATGTGCCATTAGCTGCAGGAGATCGTGACCAAAGAGGACGACAAATCGGAAAAATCTCCAAGGCGACGCCTCCAAGGAGGATGCAGCATCCAAAATGCCACCGACGCCCATCCGAACACGAATTTTGGTTTTCACCTGGAGATTTACTATCGCGGAGATGGTTCGATGACGACGTCTTCAGGAAGATGCATGGCGCCCGAGGGCGTCATCGCCTTCGGCACCGGCGATCGCCGGTTAGGCTTTCACCATTGATCTGAACCCAACAACCGCACCCCATGGGAACAACTGGTGAGGAAGCAAACCCAGCGCCAGGCAAGCAGCACCCACCACAAAGTTCACCACAGCAGATCATCGATCCGCCTCCACCATGCCGCCGGCAACGCACCAGCAGAGAACAAACGGCACATAAATCGGATCTAAGACCGACCCGCCGCAGCCACCGGAAAGCCGCCATGACCGAAGTCGTGCAATCTGCCGCAGAACGGCATGCCTTCGCCGCATGCCTACATGCAGAACGGCACGTCATCACCGCAATCTGCATACAGCATGGCCAACATGCCGACATGGATGGAAGTGCAGATCGAAGCTTCCGACGCTATCTTACTTGGTGAGGGGAAGGATGAGGAAGAAGACCCCGCTGCCGCCGTCCTCGCCCGCTACACGGGTTGTTCCGGTCGCAAGGGCTCCGGCGTCGGCCGGGTGGGGAGGGGGAAGGGGAAGCTAGCGGCGGCGGCGATGGAATCGCCGCCCGTGTCGCCCGCACGGGCGACGCGGGGGCCTTCTGAGTCTGGCCGCTGAGTCTTCTACTCGACTCTCTTACTCTAAGATGGCAATGTCATCTCCTCTGCTTCGTACTACTACCTCGACTGCGGTCACGGCGAGTGGGAGGGCAACGAAAGCCGCTACGTGTCATGCCACGACCTGGGACCTGCGTAATAACAGTTACTCGGCCTCCCTATTGATGAGGACATCACTCCTTTGGATACACATGACACCCCTTCACTGGATATAGAAGGTCAAATGACTAGAGCTCGCGCGCGACAACTAAATCTAGAGGTGACCTCGTTCCTAAACACTTCTTTATATATGAATTTTGAGAATAGATTGCTACCTAATGATTATATTGTGATCAGGAACCATCGAGAGAACCAGGAGATGATTGAAGTGGAGCTTGGAAGCGAAGAGGATCAGCAAGGGCGCCCAAGTCAAAATGGAGGCCCAAGTCAAGTCGACTTCGAGTCAGTTTTGGAGTCCAAGAGCAGTCTGTGCTAAAACGGTTGCCGAACGCATACGGGCTCGTTTTTTGACGTTCTATATATGGGCAGAAAGATAATTTGATCATATTTTCAATGGCACCGGTCTCATGTCAAAATTCATCTGGAGTCATCGGAATTGACGAAACAAGTGGACATCCAGAATCTGGCTCAGTGTTGAGCCACCGTAATTTGGCCTTTGGGCTTTGTATCGTGTTGGAGCCCATTAGGGGTGCGTCCAGGGGTCTTGCATGCCCCTAAAACCCTATATTATCAATAGCCACCCCCCAAGTTAGGGTGGGGTTTTGCTTAGATTATTCTGTCAAGAACAATTTTATTGTTCATCGGTTTGTGAGACCCCAACTTGTGAGCTTAATCATATATCTGCAATTTGGTTGCATTCTTTCTTTTTCTTGCTTGTGTTCTTCGATTCGCAGGCAAGGATAAGCCTTCTTGGCGAGGTTGACCGTGCAACATTGGTCGATAACCAGAGGAGACGTGGTGCTACGATTGCGGGGGTCGGAACGTGTTGTTCGGAAGACGGATCGATTTATGTCAAGTCTCTGCCAAATCGTTGTTTATCTGAACCTTTCGGAAGATCGGAAACGCTAGTTCACATCAAGTGGTAATCAGAGACTCAGGTACACCGTCAGGTTCAACCCCCCACCCCCCCCCCCCCCAGATCAATTGTGTTTGCTTTCATCCTAGAGTCCAAAAAAAGCCAAAAAAGTATTTTAATTGTTATATTTTTCCCGTATCCCAGAACCACGTTACCTTTGCATAATCTTTTCAGAGTCCGTAATGTTGAGTTTGAGTCCTAGTTCGTGTTTAGTTGCTGGTTTAGCGCATGTTTTAGTCCTGTCGAATTTGTTTTCTTTTCCTTTGAAAACCTAGCCACCACCTTCCCTGATCCTCTGTTTGATCACCTTTCACCCTTGTTTACACGTGCCCATATCACTACGCCACCACCGAACATCTCTCCACTTTCCGCTGCCACCATACAATCGTTTCCACCACCCGATTTTGTTTCGACCCTGAACAAAAACCTGAGTTGGAGGTGCTTCCTTAAAACAGCTATAACTTTTGCATACGGATTAGGAATCAGGCAAATTAAATTTAACTTTTCGGACATCTACAGAAAATTTTCCACTTCCTTAGACATGGCAAAGCGTTGAATTTTCTACAGAAAGTTTTCGGGGGTCAAAATTGATTTATATGATTGTTTGTTGGAGCTCCGAAGTTTTATTCCGAATTTTATTGCGAGCTTCCGAATTTCTGCAGGCCACAGCTTATCTCAGTTTGAGCTGATACTTTGTGGTGTTCCTATTTTTGTACTCCTGGTAAGGAAAAAATATCAAAAAATAAAAGAAAAAAGAAAAATCAAAAGCATTGTGATTCCTACTAGTGCTAAAGGACAAAACAGGAACACTTGATTTGCATTTGTGCTGAGACTTTGCCTTGTTCGTGAATACTTGCTGTTTATCGTACCCATGTCTGTCTCCCTTTGTTGCCACTGCTGTTCTAGGACACGAGTAGACCAGCAACTAGGGACTTTTATTCAGCATTGCTATTTGTTTTGAATTGTGTTTCACTCACATATTTGACCTTCCTAGCTCTACATATCACTTCTGGACAGCAGGTTTTTGACACCCTTGCAATCGCGAAGCACGCCTTCCAGGTATCCTTTGCCTTGCTAGTAAGAACATTGTACGAGCTTGGTAAGAGGCGTCCTTTTGCTGTGTTGAGAGGCACCACTGCAGTAGTAGTTAATAGGGATAACCTTCACTGTTTGTTCCTATTTTTTTGTCTCCAATGGCAGGAAATGATGCAGATGACGATACTCCCAAGGACTTCTATGAATGTGTCAGTCATAAGCAGCTAAAAGTTGTTCTTGACAAGGCACGTGAGGAGATGATAGAGGCCGTCGAGAAGGCAGTTTCCGATGGTATAGGCAACCAGGTAGAACGGTTGGACAGGAGGATATCTACGATAACCGACACGGTTACCGCGTTAACCGGCTTGGTTACTATGCTAACCGGCATGGTTACCGAGTTGGAGAGGCGTGTGAGGTTCACTGAGACTGAGATAGGCAGCAGCAGTAGCATGCCAGACGACACAGAGTATGATGCCGACAGGAATATTGATGAATCAACAACCCGAGCGAGAATGATGCGATGACGCCTTCAAAATAACACCCACGGTATAAGTAACTAGCATCGACAACATGGTAATAACAATCGAGTACCTGATGATCCTTATGCTAAGATTAAGTTTACCATTCAATCTTTTTTAGGTGCATATGATGCTGAGGGATATCTTGATTGGGAGATGACAGTAGAGCAAAAATTTAGTGCCCACCTAGTTCCTGAGCAGCATAGAGTTCGGCAACCTACTAGTGAGTTTAAGGACTTTGCTATTATTTGGTGGAATTCCCTAGCTGCTGATGAGATTCCTGTTACATGGCATAAACTTAAGGAAGCTATGCGTGATCATTTTGTTCCTCCTTCCTACCATAGAGAAGCGCCAACACCACCTCCCGCATGCCCTTCAGATCCGGGAAAAGGTGTGGTGTCGGAACCCGCCAAGAGTGCTTCCTCCGCTTCGACAGGACGCACTTCCGACATTCAGTGCCACCACTGCTTTGGGATTGGGCATATGCAGAAGGATTGCCCAAGTCAGCGGGCATACATTGCTACAGATGATGGAGGATACATCAGCACCTCCGACAATGAAGATGATGACGACATTGAGGAAGACGGTAAATTCTTTGGTGTTGCGGACACGGTGTCATATAGGAGCATCCACATTGTGCCGCGGGTGCTCAGCACACAAGTTCAACAAATAATCGGACAGGCTACAACGACATAACTTGTTCCAGATTTCTTCGTCATCAACAACCGTCGGGCACGTGTCATTATTGATGGAGGTAGCTGCAACAATTTGGTGAGTTCTGAGTTGGTCAAGAAGCTTGGCTTGGCCACTCGCCCACACCCACATCAATACCATATTCACTGGTTAAATGATTCTGGAAAAGCTAAGGTAACACAAACTTGCAGAGTTTCATTTTCCATTAGTACTTATGCTGATTCTGTAGACTGTGTATGTAAGCTTGTTCACTTTTGTTGGGTAGACCTTGGGAACATGATAATGATGCTACACACCATGGTAGAAGTAGTAGATATTCCTTCGTGCATAAGGGGCAGAAAATTACTTCGATTCCTTTGACCCCTGCTGGAATTGTAGAGGCTAATAGAGAACAAGCTACTAGCTTGAATGATGCTAAATCTGAAAATCAGCAAGTTGCTAATTCTGTTTTCCCACCCAAAAGTGATAAGTCTACACCTATTTCTAAGGGCGAGGGAATTAAATTGAAGGGTGCTGTTATGCTAGCTACAAAAAGTGATCTGGCTGAAATTTTTGATGCTGATGTTTGCTATGCTTTGATATGTAAATGAGATTTTTTTTTCATTTGATGATATAGTTAGCTCGTTGCCTCCTGCTGTTACTAACCTTTTGCAGGAGTATGCATGAGGACATTTTTGCCGACTGAGATACCCTTGGGGCTGCCACCTATGACAGGGATAGAGCACCAAATTGATTTGATTCCGGGTGCGACATTGCCAAACCGCGCTGCTTACAGAACCAATCCGGAGGAGACTAAGGAAATTCAGCGACAAGTCCAAGGACTTTTGGACGTGAAAGTCTTAGTCCTTGTGCCGTTCCTGTACTTTTGGTTCCTAAGAAAGATGGTACAAGGTGTATGTGTGTTGATTGTAGAGCCATCAATAATATTACTATTAGATATCATCATCCTATTCTTAGGCTAGACGACATGCTTGATAGGTTGTGTGGTTCTGTAATTTTCACAAAGACTGACTTGCGTAGTGGCTACCATCAAATTCGAATGAAACTTGGAGATGAATGGAAAACGGCTTTCAAAACTAAATTCGGCTTGTATGAGTGGTTAGTAATGCGTTTTGGTTTGACTAATGCACCTAGTACTTTCATGCGTTTAATGAATGAGGTTTTAAGAGCTTTTATTGGTTGATTTGTGGTGGTTTACTTTGATGATATATTGATTTACAGCAAGTTTTTGGATGAACATATGGATCATTTACGTGCTGTTTTTAAGGCTTTACGAGATGCACATTTTTTTGTAACCTTGAGAAGTGCACCTTTTGCATGAATCAAGTCTCTTTTCTTGGCATGTTGTTACTCCACAGGGCATTGAGGTGGATGAGTCAAAGATTGAAGCCATAGAGAGCTCGCTGGTTCCTCAATCTATCACACAGGTGAGGAGTTTTCTTGGTCTTGCATGTTTTTACCGCCGCTTCGTCAAGGATTTTAGTACTATTGCTGCACCGCTGCATGAGTTGACGAAGAAGGGAATGGTGTTCCATTGGGGAAAGACGCAAGAGGAGTCCTTTTGCACTTTGAAGGACAACCTTACACATGCGTCGTTGCTGCAACTTCCAAACTTTGGTAAGACTTTTGAGCTAGAGTGTGATGCTAGTGGAGTTGGTATTGGTGGTATTTTCATGCAAGATGTTAAACCCGTTGCATACTTTAGTGAGAAATTGACCGGTCCAGTTCTGAATTTCTCCACATATGATAAGGAATTGTATGCACTTGTATGTTCTTTACATAGGCATCATTATTTGTGGCCTAAAGAATTTGTTATTCATTCTGATCATGAATCACTTAAGTATCTTTGCTCTCAAAATAATCTGAATTGTAGAAATGCTAAATGGGTTGAATTTATTGAGTCATTTTTCCATATATCATTAAGCATAAGAAAGGGAAGGATAATGTGATTGTCGAAACTTGATTGTCGGAGTTTTGGGCTTGAATCAAGTAAAGAATAATATGCGCTTGATCTTGAATTTTAAGGATGCGTTGCTAAATTGTAGAGAGGGGCGTACATGGAACATATTTGTGCTGAATGATGGGTTTTTGTTTAGAGCTAACCGCCTATGCATTCCAGTTGGTTCCGTTCGTCTATTGTTGTTGCAGGAAGCGCATGAAGGAGGATTGATGGGGATTTTGGTGCCAAGAAGATGGTGGATATTTTGGCCACTCACTTTTTTTGGCCAAAGATGAGGACAGATGTGGAGCACTGTGTGGCTCGCTGCACCACATGTCAAAAAGACTAAGTCTCGCTTGAATCCACATGGTTTAAATATGCCTCCTCATGTTCCTTCTATTCCTTGGGCGGATATTTCTATGGACTTTGTTTTGGGATTGCCTAGGACTAAGAGTGGGAGGGATAGCATTTTTTTGTGGTGGTTTGTTTTTCTAAGATGGCACATTTTATACCTTGTCAAGTGATGATGCTATCATATATTACTGACCTCTTTTTCAAAGAGATTGTTCATTTGCATGGTATGTCTTTTACTATTGTTTCAGATCGTGATGCTAAGTTCTTGAGTCACTTTTGGCGTACTTTGTGGAATAAGTTGGGTACAAATTTGTTATTTTCTACCACTTGTCATCCACAAACTGATAGACAAACAGAGGTGGTGAACCGCACTTTGGGAACCATGCTGCGGGCTATTTTGAAGAAAATTTGAAGATGTGGGAAGAATGTTTACCTCATGTGGAGTTTGCATACAACCGAGCAACACATTTTACCACCAAGGTGAGTCCCTTTCAGGTAGTGTATGGTTTCAATCCCCGTACTCCTTATTGATATTCTACCCTTACCTACTAGTGAGAGGGTTCATAAAGATGCTAAAGAACGTGCTGATTTTATCTTAAAATGCATGAGACAACTAAGGATAACTTTGAAAAGATGACTGAAAAGTATAGAATTGCTGATAGTAAAGGTAGAAAAGAAGTAAAGCTAGAATCGGGTGATTTAGTTTGGTTGCACTTGAGAAAGGATTGATTTCCAGATTTGAGAAAGTCTAAGTTAATGCCTAGAGCTGATGGTACTTTCAAGATACTTGAGAAGATTAATGATAATGCATATATACTTGAGTTGCTTCCCGAGTTTAGGGTTAGTCCTACTTTTAACATTTTAGATTTGAAACCTTACTTGGGAGAAGAAGATGAACTTGAGTCGAGGATGACTCCAATTCAAGAGGGGGAGGATGATGAAGACATCACTTCTTTGATACACATGACACGCCTTGGCTGGACATACATGGTCCAATGACTAGAGCTCGCACGCGACAACTAAATCTATAGGTGAGCTCGTTCCTAAACACTTCTTTATATATGAATTTTGAGAATAGATTGCAACCTAATGATTATATTGTGATTAGGAACCATAGAAAGGACCTGGAGATGATTAAAGGGGAGCTTGGAAGCGGAGAGGATCAGCAAGGGCGTCGAAGTCAAGGTGGAGGCCCAAGTCAAGTCGACTTCGAGTCAGTTTCGGAGTACAGGAGCAGTCTGCGCTAAAACAGTTGCCCAGAACGCATATGGCAGAAAGATAATTTTATCATCTTTCCAATGGCAGCGATCTCATGTCAAAATTCGTCTGGAGTCATCGGGAATTGACGAAACAAGTGGACGTCCAGAATCTGTCTCGGTGCTGCACCACCGTAATTTGGCCTTTGGGTTTTGTATCGTGTTGGAGCCCATTAGGGGTGCATCCAGGGGTCTTGCACGCCCCTAAACCCTATATTATCAGTAGCCGCCGCCCAAGTTAGTGTGGGGTTTTGCTTAGATTATTCTGTCAAGAACAGTTTCGCTATTCATCGGTTTGTGAGACTTCAACTTGTGAGTTTACTCATATATCTGCAATTTGGTTGCATCTTTCTTGTTCTTGCTTGTGTTCTTCGATTCGCAGGCAAGGATTAGCCTTCTTGGTGAGGTTGATCGTGCAACATCGGTCGATAACCAGAGAAGACGTGGTGCAGCGGTTGCGGGGTTCAGAACGTATTGTTCGGAAGCCGGATAGATTTGTGTCAAGTCTCCGCCAAATCGTTGTTTGTTGGAACCTTTCGGAAGATCGAGAACCCTAAGTTCACATCACCTATGGGCCGGGCCCATAAGAACGCTGAGACGACCTGTAATCAAATTTAAAATCGAAATGGGCAGAATAAACATGGAATTTATTAAGAACTTTTTATCACATAAGCTCCACATAACGTCTCCTTTATTTAGATCTTATAACTCCAAGATTAATAAAATTCAGTTCCATCCTCTTGATAGATATATTCTCCCATATCTCCAGATTCCGTTACATAGCCTGCTTCACCACCGCTATCACCAGTCTGGTCTGCATCAGGTGCGGCCGCCGAAGCCAACGCGCATGGCAAGATGCAGTAGCAACGGTCTCGCCAGCCAAGACACTTTCAACCGGTGTAGCCTTTGCCCTCGGACCTGCAGACGTCCGAGCAGTGGTCTCCATACAACCCTGCCCCTTACATTTTTTATTTAAAAAAAAAGAAAAAATACGAAAACAAGTCTAGGAGTCAGGGCAAACTGTAGTGTAATGCGGGGGGCTACGCTACCAGATTTTATGTGATTCCTCCTCGCAAACGATTGAGAGGTGTGTGTGTTCACTCGCACACTCTCGTTGTAGTACCACCATACAGAAGTTTACGTTCCCCTTGTTTCGTTATGTATGGTGGTACAACCTACTCTGCCTGTGGACTTGAACACGGCGATGGAGAACAGGGCAGTCGAGTCTCTTCGACGTTGACGGCCAGTCTGGTTTTCCCTTCCTGCCTTGCGTGAGTAAGTCTAAGAGTACGTACGCGCAGGGTGGACATCGATATGGCCTGCTGGACCGTGAGTTTGTGTGCTGCCACTGTTCTTAGCTCTTGATTAATATTACAACATTGCCGTATTGGAGCAAGAATGGCACGGCTCGATTTTGCATATGGATGGAGTTTTAACCACCACAGTCGATCAGGGTGACCATTTCCATCCGTAGCTCAGCACCCCCAGGCCTCTAACTGCATAAATGCTGCAATGGTGCAGTGAATTTATCACTGAGTCTGATTTGGGTTTTGGTCACTGCAAACGGCATGCGTACCAGCAAAGCAGGATGCAACATCTTGACGACTCCGGCAAAATCAGGAGGCTAGGACTGATGGGCAATGGCGGATCTAGGGTTTCAACCATGCGGATATCATTTGCTTTTGTTTTGCTCTCTCCTTTTGACAGTCAACTAAAAAGGAGAGTGCAAAGTATACTGTTGATACACTAGTAGGAGTAATTATTATTTTTTCGGCCAACGTAACAATATGCCAATTCTTACTAAAACAGAGCAGCACCTTTTCAAGTTTCAAGACATTTTACTCCCTTACATCATCTGGTTTGAATACTATGGACGGTTTCAAGATCAACAGGTGGGCCTATTAATTCTGCACGGAGTTAATTAGCAAGGCGAGGCGGGAAGGATTTTCACAAATCGTGAGGAAAAAGTGATCGCTAAAGAAGCGATCTACACCCAGAATGCATCAGCAGTGAGCAATGGGACCATGGGGTAGCCCAGGCGTCCAGCTGTGAACTCCGACCGCGTAGATCAATGGCCAGCTGACAGGGTGAGTTTGTGTCTTTGCCACTGTTCTTAGCTCTTGATTAATACAATATTGCCATATTGGAGCAAGAATGGCACGGGTCAAGTATTCATATGGATGGAGTTTTAACCACAGCAATATATGAGGATGATCATTTCCTTCCAGAACAGCAATAGAACTTTGTGTAACTATAACGCTACCTTTTGCATGCATGGAACAATAGGTTACCTAGGTTAAAAAAAATCAAGAGGTTTCCCAGTCAGCTTTTACTTGTATAGTTTCTTTCTCCTATTTCTCCCTTAAATTTCTGCATTCCCATCATGTAACATGCATGTTGTCGTAACAAATAGTTATTCTGTCACCGATATGCTATAAATTAGGTTCAGGTGATGTCAAAGGAGTAGTTGATATTCTTTCCTTCAAAAAGAAATCCATCAATTTATTATTCGCACAACCATACACCTATGAAAGATGTTACAGAAGACACATGGCTCGGTATTATCAAATTCAGTCATGAGCCCTAACACCATCAGCCAGGCGACCCTCGTCACGCATAGTGGCTGCCGAAGCCTTCGAGCATGGCTCCTTGCAAAAGCATTTACCCCAGGGAGAGCCCTTACACACGCCGCTAGCGTAGTTGTTGCCCGGTCTATGGGGTGATGCCTCCTTTCTGCATACATTTGCGCAAGTGACTGACCAAAAGCACATCCCTATAAAGGTGGTACTCGGATAGTCGCACCATTCCTCCGCTTGAACCCGTGCCACGTCTGCAAGAACAAGAGCCCACACAACAACAACACGATGTTAGAGTACAAACACTAAAAAAAAAGACATTTAGCCAGATTAATCATCGCACAAAAAGATGGACTAGCACCATCACAACTTGTATATATATTGAGCTGATGCAAATTCACGTACTAGCTGACATAAAAAGTATGATGACATCGACGACGACTACTGAGAGGTTCCTCCGTGAAGGCTCCATTGGCATTTTTTTATTTCGTGCTGTTAGAGAAGAACGGGTGTAGTAGATGAGTGAAAGCCCGGTGCCTCTATATATATCAGATGTTGAATAGCAGGAATTAAAGGGATGCTTTCGAACCTTACATGAATTATAGCAGCAACTTGAACGTTAGTGTTACTATTCATTAATGTCAGTCAAAAAGACACCCCTGCTTTATTGCGAGCAAAATGCTCAAAAGCCGGAACAAAAATAAGACTACAAATAGTACTACTCTTATAAAACTCCTTTTTTGTTCCGGAGTCAGATGGCTGCAGGGCTGACTTATCCGTAGCTCAGTACCCCAAGCCTGTACTGCATAAATGCTGCAATGGTGCAGTGAATTTATCACTGAGTCTGCTTTGGGTTTTGGTCACTGCAAACGGCATGCATCGTACCAACAAAGCATGATCCAACATCTTGACGACTCCGGCAAAATCAGGAGGTAGGACTGGTGGGCAATGGCGGATCTAGGGTTTCAACCATGGAGGTATAAATTTAAACATATCTTTCATCAAAATTCAAGTATGTGTAGGAACAAAAATTAGACATCGTTTGTTTTTGTTTGTTTTGCTCTCTCCTTTTGACAGTCAACTAAAAAGGAGAGAGCAAAGTATACTGTTGATACACTAGTAGGAGTAATTATTTTGTTTCGGCCAACGTAACAATATGCCAAGTCTTACTAAAACAGAGAAGCACCTTTTCAAGTTTCAAGACATTTTACTCCCTTACTCTTCTGCTTTATATGGACACTGCTTTTTTTTTCAGAGATTTAATCTGCTGGTTTGAAAACTATGGACGGTTTCAAGATCAACAGGTGGACCTATTAACTTTGCACGGAGTTAATTAGGAAGGCGAGCTAAGGCTTGCGGAAAGGATTTTCACAAATCATGAGGAAAGCGATCGCTAAAGAAGCGATAATACGCCCAGAATGCATCACCATTGAGCACCAAGCGGCAGTGAGCGATGGGACCACGAGGTAGCCCAGGCGTCCAGCTGTGCATGCGCACTAGGACCCCGTACATCGATGGCCAGCTGATCGACCGTGTGAGCTCTTGATTACTCCCTCCGTTCCTCTTTTAGTGTCGTTTCAGCGTAGTCTAATTTTTCCATAATCAGCCTGTTCGGTTGGAGGTTGCAGTTGCAGTTGCAGTTTTTTGTGAGAGCGAATACTATAGCGGAGGAAACGCGCACTATAGCAACAGTGAGAAGGCTGGCAGCAGCAGCAGCTGCTTTTCCTCCAGCCGAACAAGCTCAATATGTGTCGTTCTCAGTTCCCCACGCAACAATTGCCACCAAAGTTCCTCTGCTGCCCCTGGTAACCACACGACAGCGACGCACCCACGTGACTCGGTCGGCAGAAGATTTTTCCCTCTCTCTCCTCACCTCCACCACACATTCGCGAATCCGATTTTCACCCTCTCCTCACTCCCTCTCCCCACCATCGTGCGGACGCAGCGCACTTCCATCACCGGCCGCTCGGCGCCCGCTCCCCGGCCCGGCCATCCCCGGCAGCTCGGCGCCCGCTCCCCGGCCCGGCCATCCCCGGCAGCTCGGCGCGCACTCCCCGGCCCGCCCATCCACGGCCACTCCCCGGCCGCTGGCGCCCGCTCCCCAGCCCGGCCATCCCCGCAGCTCGGCGCCCGCTCCCCGGCCCGGCCATCCCGTCAGCTCGGCGCCCGCTCCCCGGCCCGCCCATCCCCGGCCACCGCTCGGCCCCCGCTCCCCGGCCGCTTCGGTGGGCATTGGACGACGGAGGACGGCGCGCAGCTGACGGGTGGGGGACGAGGTCGCCCCGGGCTGCGCCGTCGTCTCAGGGGCCGCGGCCTCGTTGCGATGCCGCCGCGCCCACATCGCAGGGCCCTCGCCCTCTTCGCGGGGCCGCGACCTCGTCGAAGTCGGAGGGCTGTGCCGGGCGGTCCTCGGCCGCGCCGTCCTCGCAGGATCCAGCCGGCGACGCGCGGTGGTGGATGGAGTCGCCGGCGGGTTCGCCTTCGTCGCCGGGGCGAGCTGGCCGCCCGGGGCTGTGTGCGGCAGCGCCATCGTTGACTGATGGTGATGCCGTGTTGAAGAAAAGGCGCCTCCTCCAGGCATGTCGACGGGCACCAGTCGAGGGTGGCGAAAGGAAGGAGCAGCGCGGAGAGTGGTGGAAGAAGGTTGAATTTGGAGTTGATTTTGTTCCTGACTCGCAGGGAGGCAATGATGATGATTTAGTCTTCCTTCCTGCGTCGTACGACTCACAGATTAGGGATGGCTCAGTGGCAGTGAGAGGTGATGGTGGAGCTTCTGCCAAAGTTCAATGTCTCAGAGAGAATTTCCCCCCTTTACCGTCAGTGCTCGATCAATATCGGTTCGTTGTCTTGTCCCACCCTTTTTCCGAATTCTTTTTATAGAATAACTTCGTTGCTGCACTTGAATGATTGGTTTTACAATTTGCAGGGAAATTATGACCAAATACTACGGCGGGATTGACCGGCTTCATATGCTGGACGACTCACAGGAGACTCTGGACGAGCCGCTGCTGGTTGAGGACGACTCACAGGCGGTTGACGACTCACAGGAGACTATGGACGAGCATCTGCTGGTTGAGGACGACTCACAAGCGGTTGAGGATGACGAGCAGCTGCTCGTCGAGGATGATTCACAGGCGGTTGAGGACGACGAGCAGCTGCTGCTAGAGGACGATTCACAGGCGGTTGACGACGAGGATCTGCTGTTGGTTGATGATTACTCACAACCATTAACTAGGTAATATGCAATCGAACTATACGTCTGAAAAAGCACTCTGGTTGTTTGTTTGTTATTATGGATGACGATCTGCTAGTTGTTTGTTTGTTAATATGCAAAGTGCCTATTTGTTTGTGTCACACACAATAATAGAACATAATATCTTGATATATGTCATAGTGCCATGATCATTACAGTGCTGTTAGAGAAGCACTAAAGCATAGCCAACCTAATTTTATATCCACTAAACCTGTGCCATGATAGTTACAGTGCTGTTAGAGAAGCACTAAAGCATAGCCAACCTAATTTTATATCCACTAAACATGTGCCATGATAGTTACAGTGCTGTTAGAGAAGCACTAAAGCATAGCCAACCTAATTTTATATCCACAAAATAATGTGCTTTCACATCAGCACAACAAAAGCAGAACTAAACCTGTGCAGTTAGAGCAGCACAACAAAAGCAGAACTAAACCTTCCTTGCTCCATTTCAAGTAGTGTCACCTAGGATCTCCAACACACTTTCGATTAAACTGCGATCACAAGATAGCTGCGAGGGAAGTATACCAAGTCTTTCAAGTCTGTCCTTGTTCATATGGGGCTGCTTGTACCGATTGTTTCCACCACACTTCATGGTCTCAATCATGCAAGCTTGTAAGGTTAGGAACACACGTTTAACCTTAGAAGCATCGTAACCATTGTAGTCATCCTCCACAGCCTGAATAAGGTCATGTATTGTCCTTGGTGTCCTTTTGTCTGTCAAAGATTGAATGGCGCTGAAGAAGCCTAAGTCCAAAATATTCATGTCCGGTGAATTAGGTGGTTGCTGCATCAAACGGATGTCAAGGCCACTTTCTTCCACGGCTGCACAAAACTCAGGGTCCGTAGGGGACACATGAGTCCTAGCGTTGTCTTGCTGGATATATATGGTACGATCTGCAAGTTCCTGTGGCCAATTTGCTTTTATTGCAGGCAGGACCTTAGTAATCATATATTCCCTCATGACTTCCCTATTGACAATGACTGATTTTGTTTCCAAAGTCCCTCTCGGCCTGTTCCTACTTGATCTTGCAGCTGGCACCTCTTTAACAAAAGGGAAAATACCAAATTTTCCATCAAAGATTTCATTTCCATTGTCATCTTTTATTGGCTGGCCCAACACGCCTAGGAACATCAACTTTCCAATGCAGTTTTTGTTTGGCACAACCCTGTGTGGATCCTCCTCTTCTGGAAGCAAATAATATTTTTGACGCTTCTTTGTCATGCAGAACCATTTTTCATCAATATGCACTATATTTTCCATGTTCTTGAACTTTGGCTGTGTGTTCAATGTACTTTGATCTAGCATGGATAAGCAAAAACGTAGCCGCGCTTTTTTATTTTCATCTTTCAGACAAGGCTTCAAAGTGTTCGAATGACGCCTTATCGCACCCAACTTGAACCTCCGATGCAAAGTGGTAACACTGACATGTAATTTGTTTGCTAGTGACCTTAGAGTCGTCCTCTCTTGCAAAGGAATTGAAGCCATTTGTGAGAAATCAAACATCAATCTTTTTCCGACCAACTCGGTTCGGTTTTTTGCTGCCAACATTAGGATCTAACCCTTCAGCAATCTGCTTCTTATGATCTGTCCAAATGCGCTGCACTGTGCGCCTGTGCACTCCTGTTGATGCGGAAATGTTTCGGGTGCTGTCATTTTTTAACTTCCCATTCTGACTTGCTGCTAGCAATCCCCGATACACTGCATTCCTTTGTTGGTCGCTGATTACAACTAGCCTTCTTCTTGCTGTTGCATTAGAGTGTGCAATGCCTACATTATCTGCTCAGAATGAAAGTTTATTAGATGGAGCACTAGTACGTCATACATGTGTTTTTTTTTGCTTAATTCCAGATAGTACAGCAACTTAACAACAAAGAGGAAAAATCTGCTTCTCTTATGTTGAGAACTTGAGGTACCAAGGGAGTAAATATTTTTTTGTGGGTACCATGTGATTGATAAAGTAGCAGGATGGCTATTATGAAATAAACAACACAAGAATATTAGTACTTCTACTGGAACAGATTACATTCAGATGCTAACATGATTTGTCTACATGTGCTTAAATTTTTTTTCTGGGTAGCATGTCATTCATAAAAGCAGCAGGATGGCTATTTTTAAACAAACAACACAAGAATATTAGTACTACTTCTGATGCAACAAATTACAAGTAAGATTGGCACCTGATTCATATTCTTCATCATCCAGGTTTGGCTCCATGGTCAAGTCCAGCAAGTTGACAGCAGCACCTTCTGCTCCTTGCGCAGCACCACCTTCACCTGACAGCACTGGAGCCCCTTCTGGTTCTTGTACAGGAGAGTTGTTGAGGTCAAGAAATCCATGTCCAGGCGGCGTGCAGGGAGCACCTTCTCCAGGCGGCATGCAGGGACCACCATCGCCATCTGCAGCCGCTGGGATGGCTTCCTCTTCCAAATGATCAGGTGGGTTATTCAGATCAAATGCCATGGCTGTGAGAAGAATGAGAGATGAAAAGACGAAGAAATGAGGAGCTGGCTGTGAGCTTGGAGTATTTGTAGACTGTCTGTGGTGCCAGTTTAAATTTTTGGGCGCCCATGTGTTTTGGTGGTTTTTGCTTCCCATCTGGCGGCAAACATATGGCATTTTAGTGTGATTTGGTGAATTTTATACTGATGTGGCGGTAAAACAGCAAGCCGTGTGCTGTGTAGTGGTAGGTGGATGGGCTATTAATGACATGCATGTTGCTATGGATATTTTCTCTTTCTGTGTGTGGCCGCTGGCCAACTTTGTGTCAGGACAACTTTGTGCAGAGTTGGAAAACCGGGTGGCAGAGGGGTAGCAGGGTAATGTTGCCGCCTTCTTGGTTTCTCCTCCCAACTCTAGAACGACACAAAAAGAGGAACGGAGGGAGTAATACAATATTGCCATCTTGGAGCAATAATGGCACGGGCCAAGTTTTCATATGGATGGAGTTTTAACAACAGCAGTCGACGAGGATGATCATTGCCTTCCAAAACAGTAATAGAAATTTGTGTCACTATAACGCCACCTTTTGCATGCATGGAACAGGTTACATAGGTTAAAAAAAAACCAATAGGTTTCTTAGTCAGCTTTTACTTGTATAGTTTCTTTCACCTATTTTCTTCCTTTAATTTCTGCAATCCCATCATGTAACATGCATGTTGTTGTAACAAATTGTTATTCTGTTACCGATATGCAATAAATTAAGTTCAGATGATCGCAAAGGAGTTGTTGACATTCTTTCCTTCAAAAAGAAATCCATCAATTTATTATTAGCACAACCATACACCTATGAAAGATTTTACAGAAGACACATGACACGATTGATTAAATTCAGTCGTGAGCCTTAACACCCTGGCAAAGCCTTCGCGCATGGCTCCTTGCAAAAGCATTTACCCCACTTAGAGCCCTTGCACACCTTACACACGCCGCGAGCGTAGTTTTTGCCCGGTGTATGCGGTGATGCCTCCTTTCTGCATCTATTTGTGCAAACGAATGACCAGAAGCACACCCCTTTAAAGGTGGCACTCTGATAGTCGCACCATTCCTCCGCCCGAACCCGTGCCACGTCTGCAAGAACATGAGCGCACACACAGCAACACGATGTTAGAGTACAAACACTCAAAAAAAAACATTTAGCTAGATTAAGCATCGCACAAAAAGATGGACTAGCATCGTCACGACTTGTATATATATTGAGCTGATGCAAATTCACGTACTAGCTGACATAAAAAGTAGGACGACACCGACAATGACTGCTGAGAGGTTCCATCGTGAAGGCTCCATTGGCTCTTCCTTTTGTTTGTGCTATTGGAGAAGACTGAGTCTAGTAGATGATTGAAAGCCCGGTGCCTCCTATCTATCTATCTATATATATATATATATATATATCAGATGTTGAATAGCAGGAATTAAAATGATGCTTCGGAACCTGACATGATATATAGCAGTAAACTAGAGTCCCCAATGGTAGAGCTAGCTAAGAGTTAGCAGCTAGCTCTTGCAAATGATTGGTGAGGAGTGGAGTCCATATTTAAGTCTTTGATTTTCCTTAGAGACTAGCTCTTGAGCAAGATCTAGCTGCCTTCTCTCTCTTCTTTTTCTCTAATAAGCAATTATAAAAGTTAGCTAAAAGTTAGCCATTGAAGATGCTCTTAAATGTTACTATTACTATTCATTAATCGCAGTCAAAAAGGCACCCCTGCTTTTATTACGAGCATAATGCTAAAAAGTCAGAACAAAAGTAAGGCCAGACTCAATGCAGTCATTTCACTGTTTTCAAGACTGAATTTTGGGAAAGCAAGTCAGCTGCCTTTCATGGGATGAAAGGTCCCATGAGGCTATCCTTAGTGCATGGTTTCTTTGCGCTGTTACCAAGACCGAGATTTTGATAACCGAGTCAGCTGGATTTCATAGGGATGAAACTCCTCTCTATTCTAATGAAACTCTCCCTCCACTCTCCTCTCATAAAATTATTTATGTGACATAGATTTAATGCATATAAAACTCTCTATAAAATCCCCATAAGATTGGCCTGAAAAGACCTCTCACATTAGAGGAAAGTTTCCCTTCTCTGTCCTTATAATTATCTTGCTAAGGTAGCAAAAAATATAGATGTGACATAGATGCTCATGAAAGTCTGCACTGACATTGGCCTAAGACTACAAATTAATGCTCTTATAAAAATCCTCCTTTTTCGGAACCAGATAGCTGCAGGGGTGACTCATCCGTAGCTCAATACCCAAGCCTGTAGCTGCATACATGCTGCTTGTTAGATCAATTCTTAAAGGGATCATCTAGTCAGATATAGATCACATCTAGAACTTAACAGATTAGATGAAACTTAACCTACCTGAGCTTAGATTCGCCATGAATTAGATCTGCAGTGGATGCAAATCAAGTAGAAGATGACGAACTCGATGTAGATGTAAAAGAACAGCAGATGTCGATGTAGATTAGAAGGCACCGAGCTTCCACACCTTCCAGCTCTCTTAGGGATCGGTAAGGTTAGGGTTTAGGTAAACCCTTAAGCCTAATTCGTGATTAATACATAGAACAGAAACCCTAGGGTCTCCTCTTAGTTATATAGAGCTGTAGGCGCGGGGCCGGGCCCTTAGATGGGCTAAGTTTTGCCTCCCGATCAAGGCAACTAACTAGGGGCCTTAGTTGGAGTCGGATTGGGCCTTTTAGGCCACATGACCGAGGTCAATAATTCCAACATTCTCCCCCTTGACCGAAAGTCAATGGCTAATTCTTTATAATATTTATTTTATCAATCACGTGCAGGTGGATATACACAGATCAACAATCTCCCTCTTAATCGAACAATCTTAATCTCAATCTTTAAACTTATGTTCGCATTATGTTCACACTCAATACCATAGCAAAACTCAGCGAATGGGTCGACAGCCGCGTAACAGCATACTGGGACAACATTAACCAAAGTCAACTACAGTATCTTGATAGAACGCTTATTAACTTATTTGGGAGTTTATTTATTCGGCCTCATCCAGAATCATATTTCAGGTTAATCACCAAATCCATACTAATTTCGCGAAAAATAGGATAGGAGATAAAACCCTCAATTCAGTCATGTTGCTGGTTATTTTACTTAAAGCATTATAAATGACTTGATCCTGGGACCCTTCTTTCATAACACAATATGTAGTTATCGATAGGCTTAACACCATCAACTATATGTCATTACTTGAAAGGAATACTGTAATCAGATACAGCGACATTGATTATAAACAATGTAAATCTTAATAATAATGCCGGAATATATCTTATATGCCTGTCTGAATTAAAACATGCCATACAAAATCAGCTTTAATAATACTAATCTTGTTTTAGAGCTTTCTGCAGAATCGCTCATATCTGCAAGAATGAAGGACATAAAACTTAATTGTGCACATTTACATCCATACACCCTCACAGAACCTTATCTGAATAGTACTTAATTAAACAAGCATGTTATATGGTGCCTTTAACTTTAAACACCTTTTTCCAGTGGACCTCCCCTGGACTAAGATTAATAAAACTTTGTCAAGCATTCCGGCTTGTCATGCTAAGTCAATGTCTTATAGATCTCAACATATAGCTTCTATCTGAAGCTTCAGGAACGTCTTCCTATTTATCTTATTCTTAATCTCATACTTATAATAATATTTGCTATATCACGCAAAACGATACAGGCATAATTATATTTGCATTCACATAATGTCACTTCAGAGCATCTCTCAACTTTTGTGCTTGAATGACAATCCCAATACTCACTTTGGTCCCATCAAAGTGTCACACTCCCCCAGAACTTAGGAAAGCGTCACCAGATGTATCTTATGATATGATGAAATCATTTCTCCTTTCTTGGAATGCATGCTCATTTCTTTCAACTTACGGAGAAAATAATCACCTTAGAGTATCAGGATCTTAATTAATCCACCTTAACCTTATAAATAAATCACGGTTGCCCATGATACGTACAAACTCATAGTGAGTTATAAACTTAACATCTTAGTTTCTTTTGGAATCACTTCTTCAAAATCTGCAGACCCATTACAGTCTACTGTTTTGACTCCATCAGAAAATTGCTATGAGATGAACTATACTTATGTTCAAAATTCATAGACTCTTTTATGACCTCTTTTACATAATCTTAGGAATAACTGAGGCTTTTACTTTTGTGCCCAAAAACCTTTAATTTATCATTAAACATTACATGTCTCTGTTATTGTAGTACGACTAATGCACATCCTAAACAGAGATAGGAAAAATATAACGGAGGAATACTTATGGCACGATATATATGAGAAAACATATATGTATGTATATACATCTCATCTTAAATCATCAATATAGGAAAACTTATCCTATATCTCAATAAGATTTCTTCTCCCCCATTTCCTTCCTTCCTTATGAGCTTCCATTGAACTCTGAATTAATCAGAATATTTAAATGTGTCGGCCCATAAACTTATCTAACTTACAATGGCAGCTCTTTAACTTATCATTGGCACGACGTTTATTATACCACTGATCAGCTTTCCTTGTCAACCTAGCCCAGAAAACAGCGTTGGCCAGCATCATGAACTATGAGAGCAAGGTTATGATTAAATGCTCACAAAACAGCGGTGGCCAGTATCATGAACACAATCATACTTCAATCATCTCTGATTCCATTGCACCAACCCACAACAGCGGAGGCCAGAAAATGGGTGACACAACACAATCTGCGACAAATATCCCGTACCCAGCGGAGGCCAGAATATAGAATAAAAAATCACACTTATTGAGACAATTGGTCATTATGGAGTATATACTCCCTTCACAATGGTAATCATATCTCGCATTATAAGGCTGCCCTTGAACTTATTCTTAATGGAGCAGTAATAATATAGCGAGTAAATTTGTCCTTAAAACTTATGGACAAAACATCATGGAGAGAATTATTACTTAATTTTCTGACAAGAGCAGATCTGAACTAATTATTAACTTGAGCGTCTCCTGTTAGCTGATGAGACGTTCCATTCTCCCCTTCGAATTTGTGGTCTAAATGTGAGTGTGCCACATATTCGACAAGGTCTCATCTTTTAGCTTATAATATCTAATTCTCACATATCTATACTGATGATAAGAATAGATACTTAAAAGACTTGATGACATAAAAGATAATTCACAATAACTTAGAGATAGCACACTTATAATTATATATAGAAACAAAAGTTTCGCTAAAATTACATTGAAATCATCAAGCTAAAAATGTTGAGTTCACTAACTTAATCTAAAAGAAACATATGATAACTCAACTCATTTCCATCAACTAATTCTTAAGAGCCACTCCCCTGGTCTCATGGATCTCATAAGGAGGCATTAACAAAATGGTCCACACATGAGTCTGAAATTTGCAATCCAAAAGCCTTAAGCTCATGGGCGATGCCCCACATGCGACTGATATGCAATAGTAGTCCACCTTGCCCACCTTGCCCGTCATAACGTGTGGTAGTTAGCCTTCTAATGAGGTAACTTATGCAGACTTGCTTATGACTTATCTCAATGAAATATAAGAATTCATCAGCAGTCTTGTCCTCATTTGCAGCAAATGCTCCCCTTATGCCTTGTGAGATGGAGCGCATTACGATCCTTTTGGCAAGCTTATTATCCCTCTCCCATATTTCTAACTTGAAGTGATACTCAATCATCTTCTCATCATAATCCTCAATGCCAGGAGTAGGAGGAAATGGCTTGACATTATGAATGACATAGTCAAGCTCCAGAAACTTGAGAATGTCTTGCACTTTCTGTTTCCATAGAGGAAAGTCAATGCCATTGAAGGGCTTAATGGTCTTCATGTAGCTTGCAAGACCATTGTCTGAAAATGACAAAAGCTAAAAGCTTAGTCAACTTAATGAACGCAACTTATGCATTTCTTATTAGTCTTAAAGGATGGTGATGGAAATATGAATAAATGACTAATAAACTTAAGTCTGGAAGATTAATAGTACAAATAAGATGCACTTAATAGCACGAAAATAACCCTACGTTGGTCTGATTACAATCATGCAATAAGAAACAACTTGCATCACCGTTGGAGAAAACAAGCGAATCTTATTCTAAAACTCATAATTAAAACAACGTTGGTCAGAATTAATTACAAGTGTACTCTAAATGAACTTCTCGTTGGTTCCATTCAAATAGAGGCATCTTAAATTAACTTAATGAATAAATGAATATTCAACTTAACTTATATGGTAATATAAAACTTAATTATGGACAAAACTTATCCTAAAATTTAAACTTAAAAGGCTTACAAAACATTTAATGGCAAGGCAAATTGCACCATAAAATTAAAATACTCATAAGAACTTAAAACTTTATTATGAGTGCGTGCTTATTTATCTGAGGGACGGAGTAAGCATAAAACTCCATTTAATTAAAAAGGTGCAATGGTAAAAAGAACTTAATTTGCACTAAAATAATGAGCTGCTTAAAACTTTATAACTGAAACTAATTGCTTAAATAATCTTAAACTTATTTCTTAAAATTATTATGCTCATGAAAATCCAAATATTGGAACATACAAGCTAATGAAACTTAATAAAACTCAATATAGTGGATGAGCATATATTCTCAAGATGATAGCGGAAGCTTAACAGTTAGCAAATAACAAAATATTGCTATGAAATAATCTTGAGAATTTAACTTAAAATAATTCTCAACTCATATCTCATAAATAATACTGAACTTATTTCTTAATTACTTAGGCATCTCAAAAATTATATTGATGGATTTAATACTTAAATAATGAATTATCTCAAATAAACACCATCAATATTTAAACTTGAATATATACTGAAAATTATTTCATCTTAAACTGAAAATAATGACCCTGAAAACTTAAAGAAAATGCCACAATAATTTATCTTAAATGGGACTAAAAGAATTTTGGGCAAATTTTGAACATAAAATGCTTAACAGAAATGTTTAAACTTAAACAAAACGTGCGCGCGGCCCAGCGAAGTTTTCAGCCCAGAACTGAATTGCACGCGGCCCAAAACTGAAGAAAGCGCGTGCTTGCACGAATATTAAAGCAGCGAGCGAGCGGGCCGGAAAAGCGGCCCAGCGCGGCTCCGCGCGCGGCGTGAAAGTGCGCGGCCCGGCCCGGCCGCGGTTCGTTCGCCCCCGCCTGAATCTGAGCCGTCGGATCGAGGAGGAGAGGAACGGACGGCCAGGATCGAGTCGGCGCGGAATAAAACACCCGGCCGAAACCCTAGCCTCCACTCCCTCACTCTCTTCTCCTCTCTCGCCTCAGTCCGCGCCGCTCGGTCCGAGCAGGAGCTCGCCGTCCCGCGCCGGCCGGCCGCCGTGGCGTCGTGGGGTGCTGCTCGCCGCGCACGCGTGCGAGGATTCGCGCGCGGCTCCGTCGAGCTGCTCCACCATGATGCCCTCATGGCGAGGCCCGCGTGGATCTGAGACGCCGGAGCAAGATGACGCCGGCGAGCCGCCGCGGCGCCATGGTGAGGTGCTCGCCGGCGCAAGCGTGCGAGTCATCGCGCGCGGCACCGTCGAGCATCTCCGCCATGGTGCCCTTAAGGCGTGCTCGTCGCGCGCAGATCTGAGGCGCGACGACGGCGATCCGGCAGGGAAGGCGACGGCGGCGACCAGGCTTATGGCGCCGGCGTCGCGCGGGTACGCGCGTGCAGCGGCTTATGCCGCACGGCCGGTCCGGTCCCGGCGGGGCGCGCGCGCAGATCTGATGTACGCTTTACCTCGTCGGCAGCCGGTGGGATGGAGAGGCGTCGTCCGTGCGCGGCGACTCATGCCACGACGGTGGCAACGGCGCGAGTCCGTGCGCCTGCCAGTGTCTGCTCGCGCTTCTGATGTGCGCGGCCTGAGCTTATACCGGCGAGGTGTTCACCCATGGCTAGGTCTAAAGCCAAGGTGACCTCGTCGGCGATTGGAGAGCGTCGCCGTCCGCGCGTGCCTGAACTGAGTGCACAGTGGGGCGGCGGCGATCAGAGAGGTAAGTCCTCTTAGACTTAGGGTTAGGGTTAGGGTTCCGATTAGGTGTGCGTGAGATGCAAACTAGAACAGAAATCTAGTAGATCAAGACCAAAAGGCTTAGCTTAATTGTAACATTGAGTGCTTAACAGATTTGATCGGCCAACCCTAACTGCTTATAACATGAACAAAGTGCTTAATTACTTACTGATCTGATGATAATCTTACTGCATGGACTAAAACTTGACTAATCATGAACATTAATCTTAAACTAAACATTAAAACAGATGAATCTAGATCTGAAAACTGAACTGATCTTAATCAGGACTGCTAGATCATCGAAAACTTAACTGAAAACTGACTAGTTAACTTAACTAAACATGATAGTCACCTCTGATGCAAAGCTAGATCATCTAAAACTAACTGAACATGATCGATCTAGTGCACAACCAAGACTGAAGACATGACTAGGGGATCTAATCGACTAGTTATGGCAATCTGATACCAATTGTTAGATCAATTCTTAAAGGGATCATCTAGTCAGATATAGATCACATCTAGAACTTAACAGATTAGATGAAACTTAACCTACCTGAGCTTAGATTCATCATGAATTAGATCTGCAGTGGATGCAGATCAAGTAGAAGATGACGAACTCGATGTAGATGTAGAAGAACAGCAGATGTCGATGTAGATTAGAAGGCACGGAGCTTCCACACCTTCCAGCTCTCTTAGGGATCGGTAAGGTTAGGGTTTAGGTAAACCCTTAAGCCTAATTCGTGATTAATACATAGAACAGAAACCCTAGGGTCTCCTCTTAGTTATATAGAGCTGTAGGCGCGGGGCCGGGCCCTTAGATGGGCAAAGTTTTGCCTCCCGATCAAAGCAACTAACTAGGGGCCTTAGTTGGAGTCGGATTGGGCCTTTTAGGCCACATGACCGAGGTCAATAATTCCAACACTGCTGGCCCCTACCGATATGGCTTAATTGCAGGGGATTCGAAACGGGCATACGGCTGTGGATGGAGGTGACTGTTGTCCACCATGTGACTTGTCAAGGTTATAAATTAATCATGGAAATACTTTATTCACCTGCTTTTTTTTTGTTTATGGGCACTGATTTTTTCATTGGTTTGAAAACTCCTAACTTTTAGTTATCTCAAGAGGTGCTTACACATACCATAAGTGTATGTCTTCCGAGACCGTAATTAGTGATATTTTTGGTCACTAACTACAATTAGTGACAAATGGAAATCATCACTGTTCAACAAATTTCTTATCGTGTCTGCACAGAGTTAGCAAGGCAGGCCAAGGCTTGCAGATGAGAAAAATTGTAGTGAAGCGTGATCTACTACGACCATAGGGGGGGGGGCTCCGCTTCGTGATATTGGTGGTATTTTTTGTATGAGATGGGAAAAATATTTGAAATTTTTGGTGTGGGTGTCTGGCCGCTAAGTCTTCTACTTTTTTTTTTTGAACCTCTCAATCCTGAATATAAATGTAGTATCTGTTCGTGTACATTCAAGGAGAAACAACGCACTCAAACACACACGAACTCCCTACATCTATACCCAGAAAAACAAACACATCCGCATCCCTCGAGAGAATAAAGCACGACTGTCACCATGCGGCGAGAGGTACCAGAAAACAGACACAATCTCTCCTCTAGAAGCTCCACAAGCTCAACAACGACGCCGGAGAGAAGAACGTCGTCGAGACAGCAGAAGCTCGGGAGACCTTATTCCAAAGACACGCCGCCGCCGCCGAATCGACGACGCATCCAGGACACCGAAGCCACCACAGCCAACAGCACCACTCGCCACCCTCGAGATCGTACATCCACGCCCATGGCCATCAACACGCCACAACCAACAAGCCGCACAGCCTCGACAACGAGGCGCGCAACACATCGGAGGCCGGAGGAAGACTCGTGAACCTCAACGGCTCGGACGCGGAACAGCAAAGCGCGAAGCACCACCCGAACTCAGCCAACCTGCGGCCCATCCCCACGCCGGAGACGACACCGACGACCGACCAAGCTCGACGAAGGCAGAAGAGCAGAGCTGAATCGTGGCTATGACGGCAAACTTCCCACACCAACACCGAATCCAGAAAGGCCGGCGCAGGGGGACAAAAGGCCTCACAGAGGAAGGCGGCGAGGATGAAGTCGATGAAATCGAAAAAAGGCAGCGCAACTCACAGCCGCGAAGCCAATCCCACCGACGGCGAGGAGCCTCCAGCAGGCGACTCGCGCCAGCCTCGGCGCCCTCCCCTTCTCCACCACCGCCACCAACTCCACCGGAGGAGACGAATCCGGCCGCCATCCACGAAGAGGACGCCGGAACCCTAACCCATCTAGAAGAAAGGAAAACTAGGGTATATACACCGCACGGCCGATCCACTACTTCCTCCCATCTCCAGCGCCTCACCGGCCACCGGAGACAAGAGAAAAGCAGCGAAATCGCCGGCGGAATCGGAGGTCACCACTCGGTCGCCTTCTCACTACTGTAGATAGGGGAAGGAGAACGAAGCTACTTGACACTTTGTATAAGATGGCAATGTTCAAGGGGCAATGTCGTCTCCTCAGCTTCCTACTAATACCTCGACTGCGGTCATGGTGAGTGAGTGGTAAACGACAGCCGCTACGTGTCACGCCCCGACCAGGGACCTGCGTAATAACGGTTACTCGGCCTCCTTATGGGCCCTGAGACGACCTGTAAACAAGTTTACAATCAAAGTGGACAGAATATGCATGAAATTTATTAGACGAGCATAACTTTATCGCATAAGCTCCACATAACATCTCCTTTATTTAGATCTTATAACTTGAAGATTAATAAAATTCAGTTCCATCCTCTTGATAGATATATTCTCCCATATCTCCAGATTCCATGACACAGCCTGCTTCACCTTGTTCCACTTCTTCAAATATCATATCACCATCTTCTATTTCGTTATAAATCAGCACTAGTACAGATCTGCTGATTTATGACGAAATTACTGTAGATCCTCACCATTTGGGGGATTCCCCGTTTTCAGCCAACTTTCATTACGTTTTCGCGTTTTGTCACTAAAAATGCCAAAACAGACCCGTTGGTGACAAAAGGCGTCACTGCTGCCATTCGAGCCTACGGGTCAGGTCGTTTATGACGAAAACTAAGCGCCACTACCGTTCATTCTAGGATTTCGCCCGCCGGCATCCTAGTGAGCACATGGTGGACCCACATATTCTTCACCGGAGGAGGAATTTTGCCCGCCCACATCCTAGTCAGCACATGGTGGACCCACATATTCGTCACCGGAGGGGGATTTTTTGCTTACCCGCATCCTAGTCAGCACATGGTGGACCAACATATTCGTCACCGAAAAGGGATTTCGCCCACCCGCATCCTAGTCAGCATGTTGTGGACCCACACGTCAGCCAAAACTCGTCCTTTGCTAGAGCATTTTCCGCACACGCATCCCAGTCAGCATATTGTAGACCCACACGTCAGGCACTATTCGTCATTAAAAAGGGGCAATATGCCAACAAGCATCCTAGTCAGCACATGGCGGACCCACACGCATCAGAGTCAGCATATTGTGGCCCCACACGTCAGGCAGTATTCGTCATTAAATTGTGCCCACGCATATCCTAATCAGCACCTGGCGGACCCATATGCATCCCAATCAGCAGCATTTATGGACCCACACGTCAGGTAGTGTTCGTCATTAAAATGGGGAATTAATCCCCGCATATCCTAATCAGCACAAGGTGGACCCACAGGCATCCTATTCAGCACATTGTAGACCGACATGTCAGGCACTGTTCATCACTATAAATGGGGGATTATACCCGCGCATATCCAAATTAGAACATAGCGGATCCACGTGCATCATAGTCAGAACGTCGGGGCCGACACGTTAGGCAGTTTCGTCATTAAGAATCATGCCCGATGTGTGGACCCAATTCAAATTCCGAATCGAATGGCCCATGTACCTAGCCAAAAAAAAAGGAAAAAACTCAACCTATTTACATATCCTAAATATATTTGGAGGAAACAATTGGGTGGGCCGCCGCCCTGTAGCGATGATTGGACCCATTGTTTATCCAGTGTTGTATCTGATCGGCCTTCCTTTCCCCCGTCTGTAGTTCGGTGCTCGTTCGCTCCGCCCCTATCTCATCCACACCGCCGTGCTGCCTCCCTCCCCTTGCGCTAATACAGAGCACCGCACGACCGGCCTCACCACCTTGACTCTCCTCCGGCTGCCGTAACCCAGGCACTAGAGAATAGAGTCACTCACACCATCCTCTGCGGATTCGAGACCCCAGCCGCGTAATCCTAGCTTCAGCGTTTCGCCGCCACGTTTCCGCAAATCCGAGGTCTGCTGCCGGCGATCTACGCTAGGTGGTTCCCCATCCACTAGAACAGATATGCTGATTAATGACGATTTTAAGGTGTCACCGACTGCTGTTAGTGACGAAAATTTCGTCATAAATTGCGTGACTCGGCAGTCAAGCGTGGTCAGTCGTGATTTATGGCCTTTTTTTAGACTGCCGAGCGTGGTCAGTCGTGATTTATGGCCTTTTCTTAGACTGCGGTGACAGTGCTTCAAACGTCATAAATTTCCTTATACTTTACAGTACTTCGTATACGTATACTGCCACGGTAGCAGGATGACATGGCATCCAACGTGGCAGCACCGCCACGGCGGCAAGATGACTTGGCAGCACCGCCACGGTGGCAAGATAACGTCGTAGATACACGTGTTAACTTCTCATTGGTCCACATGTCGTTTTCCTACTGGTGTATGTGTCATTTTTCTAAAGGTCCACGTACTGTTTTCAGCTATCCACGTGTCGCCCTCCTATTGGTCCACGTGTCATTTTTTTTGTTGTTCCACGTGTTATTATTCTATTGGTCCATATGTTACTTTTCTACCTGTCCACATGTTCTCTTCTGACTGGTTACGTGTCGACCTTCTATTTGTCCACATGTCGTCTTTTTATTGGACCACTTGTCCCCTCGCGATTTGCACACATGTCGCTATGCCATTGGTTTACGTGTCTTTTTTCAATTTGTCACGTGTCATGTTTAGAGAGGTCTGCGTGCCATTATTATACTGGTCCACGTGTCCTCTCCCAAATGTTTCACTTTTCGTTTTGTTGAATGGTCTTTCGCGGGCCTATTTGCGATCCAACTATTTCGTCACAATTCATATCAAGTTGGATCGTCACAAGCATATGACAAATTTATCCGCTGTTAAATACATAGATGAGTCATATATACATCACATTCCATCCAAATCACGAAATCATGCCACATTACAAAATGGTACCCCACGAACACAACACACAGAAGAGTTCAGTAATCACACCACCAATCAGACTAGAAACGAAGATCATCATTCAGATGTCAGAGATGAAGGATGCACCTGACCTTCCCCTTTGAATTTAGAAATAAGAGATGCCATCAAGGTTTCCTTTCGTGCTGATTCCTTCCTCAAGTCCTCTAACTGGGCTTCCAGACTCGCATCTTGCCCTTGCTTCCGCAAGGCATCAATCTCCATCCTCTGTTGTTCAACTTGTCGAATTTCGGCTTTCTCGCGCTCAAGTTCAGCTTACATGATTTAGATGTGTAACTTAAAGAATTATTTTGAAGTATTTGGATAAGGTGAGAATGCATACAGATGCAAGTATAATTAAACTATATGCATGTAAAATATACATATGGCTCTAAATATGTTCATGAGAGGTTCTAGCACTTACATGAATTAATTTTCCTAGAATTTTATATATACAAACAAAATGCAATTGGAAGCTTTTAGTGAATAAAACGAATGTGCACCTACTAATTTTAATAGCATGACGTTGAGGTATATTTTCTACTGCAAGAGCATGGGAAAAAGTCATGAACACTGTCTTTGGCGCTTTACTGAATTTTCTAGAGTTTTTCTACAACTTTAAACACGCAGGAAATAAATCTTTGTGTACAAATTAATCAGGGACCTAACAATTATTACAATTTTGCTGAATGGATTAGGGGCCGGACATGTTGGCCGGACTTGTCCGTTCGTATCCGGACTCCAGAGAGCTGGCGAGTGAACCTTGGACTTGTCCGGTCAAATTCCGGACCCGTCCGGTGGCCAACGGCAACCGGGCAAGCATAAGAAGAAAGCTAGGACCTCGGTGTGTGCTATGCGCTAGCATCAACGACGTGTAAAGAAGCTCACCAAGCACTCAGTTGAAGCTGTGGCTGCCGGCCGGTGGTGGCTGGACGATGAACGGGAGCGGCGAAGCCGGAGAGGTGCTCGGTGACAGGGTCCTTCACCAAAATCTTGGGGAGCAATCAAAGGGGAAAGGGTTCGCACATCTTGGTGTTACGGAAAGGACAGACGGAAGGCACGACGCTTACCGGAGGAGCTTCAATTGCCAGCAATGGCGGCGGCGGCCCAAAAGGGGAATTTTGGAAATTACGCTGCTTCATGGCGTTTCTTTGGCCAAGACTTGGCCTGGAAGGCGGTGGGTGAGAGAGAGAGGTATTAGGGGAGCTTGGGTTGAATCCTTATCCACGGGAAGGCGGTGGCGGCGATATTTTGCCAGTGCGCGCCCCAGCAGGCCGTGGCGCGCGAGAGAGGAAGAGAGAGAGAGGAGGGCGCCGGAGGCGTTGGCGGGCGCGAGAAGGAGCGGGGCCATCTGGAGCACGTGGCTACGGGCGGCGCCTCCCTACAGCGGCGGCACAGGGTGGAGCAGTGAAACGGCGTCGCGGCGTTGAATGGCGAGACGCGACGTGGCGTGGGAGTTAGGCAGACGTGCGACTTTGGTCGTTCGGGGTTAGAGCATCTCCAGCAGAACACTTAAAATGGACATCAAACCTAAAAACTATGGAAACGGTCAAAAAACTGCTTCAGCAGAACACCTAAATGGATACAAAACCCTAAAATTTTTTGGTTTCCACCTAAATTTCTCTCTCCTAAACTCATATTTGAGTTTCCACCGCTGGAAACCTAAAATGAGTGAAGGCAGGCGGGAAGCGGCCAACCGCTCGCGTCCGGACACTTCACCACCGGAGTCGCCGCAACATTCTCCACGCGCCGCCGCAATCCGCCACCGGATTCCGCCGCCGTCCACCGGATTCCACTTCAACACCGTCCTTTGCGTTGCATGAGCTCTCACGCGACGTCCGGCTGCGCCTTGCTCGCCATGCCGCTTCACACTGCACGACCTCCCACTCGGCCCTGCACTGCACCGTCGTGCTCCGCCTTGCGTCGTCGTCCCGCTCCATCTCGCGCGTCCGGGTGGACTTGCATGTGGCCATCTATGATTTGGTGGAGTCGTGTATAATATATAATTGCCTTGGCTTTGTGGTGCATGAATCACTTTGAACTCGATTTGTGTGTGTTGAATTTGAATTTGAACTTTAAAATGTCATGGATTTGCATGTGGCCATCTCTATTTGAACTATGTTTCAAGAAGTTCTAGTCTTATTTGGAGTTCATATGTGCAATGACTTGAGAGAATGAAGCAAAAGGATTATATGTATCCTGTTTTAGGTATGCTAATGGAGGAGAGCATAAAATTTGTCTGAAAATCTTCTGTCTCCAATACCTAAAACTGTTTTTAGTCCAAATTTAGGTCTTATGCTGGAGATGCTCCTAGAGCGGGAGCAGGAGGTGGCATGGCCGCTCGCAGATGAGAGAGGAACGCCAGGTCTAAGCATGAATCCACCCGTAACATAGACACTATTCAACTGGCGACAAAGGAATAATAAAAAACAAGGTAACTGCACATAGGATTCAAATAAAACGCAATGCATTCAAAGAATATACCACAAACTAATACTAATAGGAGCAAGGTGGTCAAAGTCACTTGCATGTTCATATTATGCTGCTCAGTGATCTTCTCGCTCTTTGTACTCATACACTGCTTCTCAACATTGCCATTTGCTCATAGGAACTACCGATAAAAGAGAAAAGACAAACAATAAAAACAGTGCATCATACATATAAAACAGATCACAAAAACACTATGGTTGGATAGGTTACAAAGAGACGAAGATTTAGGCGTAAGAACCGCCTAAAATGGAGCAACTGATAAAAAGATATACGAAAGTCAAGTAACAAGGTTGTTCTAAAAACTGTACAAGATGGCTGTGCACAGACAATGAAAGAGACAAGCGTGTTCCCGTCAATTGGGTGCACGTTTTGGGACAAGGTTTTCGCAGTAATGTTATGGGACATGACAGAGACATGATGATTGGGGCATGGGTTCTCCTGAATAGGAGATCGATTGGTTGAAACAAGATGAGGTCGTCCAGCGACAGTTGACGATGGCATCGCATTCCTGGAGGCGTCAGGCCAGATAAAAGGAATCCCTCCAAAGGAATGAAGACTTGATGAAACACAATTTGGCATGATTTTTGAATCAAATAAGCGAATATATTTGCCGGAACAAAGATGGAATTACCGTCGCGCATGCTGGACAGATCCAGTACAAGGAGACACAGGCGTTCAAATGCAGATCCTAGAGGCTTGACAATTATTCTGCTCGAGAAATTTGGATATGTTGTAGAGGAAGTCGAGGAGAACCTTCTGGTGGAATTTCACAGCATTTCGTCCAGTGGATCTCCGGGAACGCAGGTGCCAATCCACGTTGGCAAGGCTCAGCGGGACGTGGCGGCAGCCTGGCGGCGTGGTGTTTGTGAGGTGGTGAGGACGTGGGGGAGGGTGTTGGTACTTATAGGAGAGGTGGGGGTGGTGTACCAATGAAAGAAAAGAGGAAATATGATGGAAAGTGGATTAATTGAGCGTTTAATGGTCATTTTCTTTCCTTTTGGAATCCATGTTGTTGGTGGGCTGATAGGAGGTTGGCTCGGCCTGCTGCGGACCAAGTAGGGAAAAGAGTTGGGCCTGATAGGAAATAGATGGAGTTCGGCCAAAGAAGATTTTTCTGTTTAGGAATTTCGGATCAAAAGAAATAAAAATAAAAATGAGAAACAGAGGGATAAACGTCGAGAAGTTGGAAGGAAATGATATAGGGAGTGAGAAATTTAGCAAGGATTTTGTCCAACCATTATATTCCTTAACCTATTCTATAATTTTATAAATTCATTTTCCATCACATAAAACAAATTCATTTTATTTTCTAACAAAAGCTAGCAAAAATGCTTTGTTGGGGATGCGGATCTCTCAACACAAATTATCGTGAAGTTTGAGATGGGTCGAAGCCCTCTGGTCGTCCGCGTTGCTGGACGAAGCGGGTTGTGTAGGTAAAGCCCTCAGGTCTTGTCGATGTTGCGGTGTCGATGCTCTCAAGTCGTCTGCGTTGCCGGACGAAGGATGTGGAGAAATAACAGCGTTCACTCCTGATTAAATGCTCATCTGGCTTGTGGCCCGAAAAACTGTTGTCATTACAGAGGGCGGCGGTCCTATTTATAGGCTTGGCTGTAGTGTTAAATGCGGTTTACAATATGATCCTTCGGCTATAACATGAAAGCCTACACTTATTGCTTTCGATTGATATTTAGCCCTTCGCGTCTACAGTACCTCAGCCGGATCCCCCAACATGCTTCACAACCCAAAATAGAATTTTTGGGGTATGACACCTCCCCTGCCCAAACTGCGCCGCAGCACACGGCAGCGCTCCGGCCTTCACTTGCTCTGTGACCCCCACAAGCCATCTGTACTTGTACTAGCGAAGAAGGTGAAGGCACAGAACTAATTATGCTGAAACGTTGCAAAGGCTGCTTGTCGTGATGGAGGTGCTGGTGATTTATTGCATGTGTGAGTTAACCATTAATCTTGTAGATCAGTTGCACTGGGGTTTCTTAAACCATGTCAGTTTGCATAGCTCATTCAACTAGCACGTTACCCGGCATTGAGAGCAATTCAATGCATGAAAGTCTTGTCCAAAACTCTACAGAGAAAAATCAAAATCAAATAACAATCACTGGATGCATGATGAGCTAAACCTCAGTTTAGACAACGTAGCTGTTGGGCTGGGGTATAACACTAGGACAACCCCGGCGAGTTCGCAGGACGGCTCGAACTCGCACGCACTGGGCGTTGTTGCATCTCCAAGTGTTGTTTCCTGTGCAGGTCCTCGGGGCTCGTGCGACTCATGGGGTTTTTTGGTTCAGAGCCGGGTCCTTGGGCGTATGTTTCCTGTCGTGCCATCTTTTTTTTTTGATGGAAATACCTGTATTTAAGTTAAGGAAACAGTACAAAGACACGTACAAATACAGGTAAACCGTACAAGGATACGGATAACAGCTGATCCACCAGAAAAGCAAACAGGCCCTTGAAAAAAAGAAAAATTACAGACAAGTCCCTGGACCCGAAGCTTCTCACCGACAGCAGCCAAATCCGGCGCCTCCGACCACCGCCGGAGCCGACGAAGGAGGCCACCACCACACCCACAGCAGAGGGCAATCCTTCGCACAAAGGCTTAAGATGGAGCCGAACAACCAAGATGGGCAAGAGCATGTGGCACAGTCGGTCGGGGACACACCCCAATCGCCCTCCACCAAGGACCGGATCTCGCCGACAACGACGACGACCATCGCCGCAAAGAAGCCGAGCCCGGATCCACCACCGAACAGCCGCAAACCACCAGCCTCGTCCATTTCCTTGAACCAAAAAGCAAAAGGCAGGCCGACACGAGAACTCACCAAGAGAACCCGTCGCCGCCAAAGATCTCCTGAAGAGGGGCACCACAGCTAGAGCCCCAACTCCACCTGCTCGCCACCGGCACCGGAGAGGAGCACCATCAAGGCGAGGTTGGGCAGGGGAGAAGTTATTCCACGCCGACGCCGACGCCAACCCGTCGTCGCCTCCAGTCGGAAACCTAACCCTAACTAAGCTAGGACCAAACCTCCCAGCCGGGGAGAGCGCGACGGTCCCCAGCCTCTCCCAGCAACCCGCAGGCCGCCGGAGAGGAAGAGGACCGCCGGCCTCGCCGGCAGGAAAAGAGTCTCGCTCGGTCGCCTCTCTCACCTGTAGCACTAGCAAGAGAGTTCGAGAGAGGAGAAAACGCTTTTCCTGTCGTGCCATCTGTGCTCAAGGCGAGGCTCCAAGGCCGTGTTCCGCGCTGTGTAGCCCGGCGTGGCGGGAGTCACCTGCGGGCTCCCCTGGGAACGCAAGCGGGCCGTAAAACGTCGAGGAAAGACGGGCCAGGAAACCAGGCTCAGCGTCCGTCGAAACAATAACAGAACAAGTCCATGAACGGCACAGAAGCCGGCTGGGCCAACTGGCCGACGAAAGAGGAAAGAAGCAGAAAGTAAAGGCGGGCGCACGGTGCGGTCGGTCAGCGATGGTTGAAGGACGTCCGGACGCCACGTGTCAAGGTTGAACCAGAGCTACGTAGCGCAAAACGCTATGGTAAGACTGACTCCAGCAACAATAGCCATTTTTCAGAGGCAATCCCCCCCCTTGCATAGCGCTACAGTGCTTTGCAATCGTTCCCCAACGACGCCATCTCCAACAGAGCGATTGCAATTCTTTCTCATCCCCTGCTCCGCTCGCATCGCCAGCGCCGCACGCAGCTCGGCCCGTGCCACGCCCCCGCTCGCCCGCGCGTAGCCGCCGCAGCTCGCCCTGCTCGTCCCGCGCACGCCATCGCCGAAGCTCACCCTGCTCGTCCAGCTCAACGCCGACGCGCCGCCCTGCGTCGCCGCCGTGCGCCCGCCCGCCACGCGCAGGCCCGCACCGGCATGCCGCGCCGCCGCCTTGCGCACGTGAGCCATGCGCGCCGCGGAGCTCGAGATCGACCTTGAAGAAGCAGGTCCGTGGACGGTGCCGCCTCCGAGCTCCCCGGCAGCCGCGCCGCCTCCGCGCGCGAGCCACCGCCGCGCCCCTGCCACCGCGCCGTGTCCCGACCGCCCCGCGAGTCTGCCGCGCCACGCCTCGGCCTCCGCCGTGCTCCTCCGCCGCGCTCCCATCCCCGCCGTGCTCCTCCGCCGCGCTCCCGTCCCCGCCGCGCTCCACAGCGGACCCGACGCAGAGATGGTGTCGCCGCGCCGGTCAAGGAGCTCGCCGGGCAAGGGCGCGCCGGGCAAGGGCGAGGCGTCGGCTGGCGGCACGGTGCTGGGATTGGAGGCGGAGCTGCGGGAGGCGAACTCGCCGGATGGCGGGTCGACGCCGCCTCCCTGCTGCGCGTCCCCGTCCGACGGCGCCGCAGCTTCTCCGCCGCGCCCGAGCTCTCCCCGTCGCGCGCCGCGCCCGAGCTCTCCCCTGTCGCGCACCGCGCCCGAGCTCTCCCCGCCGCGCCCGAGCTCGTGATTGGTCGAGAGGATGCATGAGGAGGAGAGAGGGAAGCTAAACTTGGCTCGCCTCTCTCCTCGGAGGCAATTTTGCCTGCCCTGTTTGGCTACCTGTTGGAGATGTTTAAATCGTCTACAGTGACGTGGGGAGAGGCATAAATAGATTTGCACTCCCTTGTTGAAGTCAGCCTAAGCCCCTGGCTCCCACAGTTGGATATTAGTATATATGCCTAGCTAGAATGCATCACCATCAATGACCAAGCAGCGGTGAGCGATAGGACATCGAGGAAGTCCATGCAGCAAGAATATGGTTCATGTGTACATCTCACAATATTTGCACGAGGCATGCAAGGCCGGCCCTGGAGGGGGGCCAACGGGGCGGCCGCCCTGGGCCCTGAGGGGCCTCTCCTCCCCTACTCCCCATAGCTTGTCTCTGTAGAGTATAAACAGAAGCAGGCCCATTCTTTCAAGCCTTCGCAGCTGCTCCACTCCAATTGGCCTGTAGAGGACGCTGTAGTCCTGCAAAAAGGCTCAGCAGCATTATCTCCCTGGTTCCAATCCAAGCCCAATATTAGCTAGCAGTAGAAACTAAAGCAATTTCCTGGCATCGCTGATTCTTGTGCGGCGGACACGTCGCAACTCGCCGCCACTGCCGGCTGCTGATAGGTGATCGTTGCGCCCACTGCAGCTCCAAGCGAATCGTCTTGCGTTCCAGACAAACCGCGGGCCATTCGCGTTCCACTATGAACCGTTGCGTCGAGTCGCGCCATCTGCAGTCGGTTGAAAGAGATACGTGTACTAGTTGCTATGCCATTCGCGTTTCATCTGATAGAAGCTTTTTAAAGTTGAAATTGTTGAAGAATTATTTAAGATCCTTCAAGACCGGTTAAACAATTTTTCCACTTTATGCATTGATGCATTGAGAAGAAATTATTGGATGAGGTGGGCCTCTTTGGTAGGGCTGTGGCTGTGCCGGCTTCGGCTGTGGCTGTGGCTTCTTTGAAAAAACGGCTGTGCTGGCTATGTCTGCCGCTGTGCCTAAAATGTTTGGCAAAACGGCTATTTCTACAGCTTCTCTTTATTTTTAGGGACAAATATGGAAATATGAGGGTGCCGTAGAGAAAAGAAGCCAGTGAAGCTACCATTTACGGCTTCATGCTTCACCTTGTTTCTGTATAGGGCCTCCTCCTTTTTTTAAGGAGAAGCACCTGAAGAAGCACCCCCTTTGGATGGAAATCACGTGAAGCCGCTAGAGAAGCCATCCAAGAAGCCCTACCAAAGAGGCCCTAACAATGACACAATCATCAATTACTTTGCGTATAGACATGTTGAAAAACTTTGATGGAGTATAAACCATTTTATACAAACAATTTGTTAAATATGCTATCGGTTTTACATAGTAGTAGCAAAAAGTATATATAAATAGATAAGTAAAATTTTAATTTTTATATAGAAGGGGCCCCAACTTTTAGGTTCGCCCCGGGCCACCAAAATTCCAGGACCGGCCCTGGAGGCATGGAAGCATTGACGAACTGTCGTCGCTCCAGCGGGTCGTCCATCACAGTCATGTGATCTCTTGATGAATGTTTTGCCCATTAATTAATTTACTTTCAAATGTTCACAAATTGTGACCGGACTTGTTGACACTGCAGGAACTTCGCATTCCTGCTGCGTGCATGCTGAGTGTACAGAGTGAATGACTAGACTATTTCTGGTTCTGTCAGAGCCACGGGAACAGAAGACCCTGAAAAGGAGTTTGGACGACTCTTCTGCAATGATTTATTTTCTTGCTTTCAATGTTGCATTTTGCTGAAGCATGGTGGCAAAGTGATCCACTACGCATTGTCAACAGTGAGCATTATGAGCTAAGGAAGAACGAGAGATCCTGCATGGAGTGACTAAAAACGATGTCATGACGGCCAAAACTGTCGTTGTGATTGTCCTGTCCTTAACTCGGGATTTGCTCGTGCTTTGAACTTTTTACCATACAGTCGCTTAATTTCTTCAGTAGAAACCTTTACGTAGATAACTTATGCCCATTTTGTTTATTATTCTTGTACTACAAATTATTGTTAAGGTTTTGGTCAGGTGGTTGCATACATATAAATCCATCGGAGAGACTGATTTTATACCTCTAAAGGAGTCATTCAAATTTATTCCCATAACATGTTGAACAATGTTTTTAGGCCACGGCTTTGTGGCTTTGTATTAATTATCGTTTACACATGACCACTAGCATCACCGCTACCACCAGGCTGGTCTGCATCAGGTGCGGCCCCCCAAGGCAACGCGCACGGCAAGATGCAGTAGCAACGGTCTCGCCAGCCAAGACACTTTCCACCGGTGTAGCCCTTGCCCTCGGACCTGCAGACTTCCGAGCAGTGGTCCGTGTTCAAGCACAGCCATCGAAACTTGCCGCTCAGATGCAAGCACTCTTTAGCCTGAACATGCGCCATCTCTGCATGAAGAACATGCGCAGACGCGCGCGCAAATGTAAACCAAATTAAAGCTCCCAATGACAAGATATTGGTTGATGAAAACATTGCGACATATTAATTAGCTCATGCATATTACGTACCAGTGGCCATAACAACGAGTAGAAGGATGACAATGGATGCTGAGAAGTTCCTCCTTGAACGCTCCATTGAACAAGGTGTTATATATTTTGTTGTGTGTGTTTTAATGTGCCGAGAGCGCGGATGAGTGAAACCCTGGGTCCTCTGGAGTCTGTGATGCCTGTATATATTGGATATGGAAATGTTAGAAAAAAAAATGCTCCAAAACCTTACCACAACTATGGCAAGAAATTATCCCATCGATCCCTTCTTGTTTTCTGTTTGCTGTTACTAACTTTTTGCGATGTTTCATGTGTACCATTGACTCCTACTTACGCAGCTTTATATATATACGTTGATAAAAAAAATCAGGATATAAATCAAATGGATCATTTGTTTACGTTCAGAACAGGAAGACAACGCCTTATTTTCTGTTTGCTGTTACTAACTTTCTGCGATCTTTGAGGTATACCTTTGACTCCTACTTTTATATATGCAACTGTATATATACTTTGATAAAAAAAAATCAGGATATAAACCAAATGGATCTTTTCTTTACATTCAGAACACGAACCAGAAAGACAACAGAGACCTCAGCGGCGACACTAATGAGGGGCAACACATGACCTGCGAGCTATTGCTTTTTAGAGGCAAACCTCCACGCAGCAGGGCGAGGAGGCACTCGTGTCCGTGACGAGACCGAGGTAGCATCACAGCGACCGAAGCGTGGAGATTTTAACGACTTCAGGTTGATGTCCGTATGCACCATGCCCCTTACATTTTTTTTATTTGAAAAAAGAAAAAAGGAAAAACGAAAACAAGACTAGGAGTCAGGGCAAACTGTAGTGTAATGCGGGCTACGCAGTTCAATCAGATTTTAGGTGATTCCTCCTCTGAAAGAAGCTTTGGAGTGACGTCACTGCTGGCTTACAGAAGTTTACATTTGTTTCGTTGTGTATGGTAGTACTACCTAGTACTCTGCCTGTGGACTTGAACACAACGGGCGATGGAGAACAGGGGAGTCTCTTCGACATTGACGGCCAGTCTGGTTTTCCCTTCCTGCCTCCGTGTGTAAGAATACGCCGCAGGGTAGGTTGATGACTGACTTGTCCGGCGCCGTGGATGACCAGGCGCTTTCTTGTTCCTTCCCTGTACGGCGTTGTGCGGCGTCCGGGCAGACAGCCGTGCAGGTCGACGAATCGTTTCAATCAACTCCAATCCAATCACGAAGCTTCAGCAAAGCTTCAGCATCAGGTGTCTTCACATGACTCTCTTCCTTGTCGTTTTCTCACACACCCAAAATAAGCAAGCACTGTTGCGGATGAAAAGGAAATAAAAGGAACTAGAACATGAATGTATTAGGGGCCTTTGGAACGCGGGATTTTTTCCCATTCCTGCGTTTTTTCTGTGAACAATCAACTGATTCCTGTGAAATTCCTGTACAATTCCTGTAAAAATCCTGCGTTCCAAAGGGGGCCTTATTGTGTTATGGGAGATGCAAGGTGGATGATTAAACAAGCTTCAGTTGGGCAAGGAGAGTGACAGAAATATAGCTGAAGACACCTTTCTAGAGATAACTTCATTGCATTTGTGCAACTATTGTAATGGTTTTGAGTTTTGACAGAACTAACATATCTCTCATGCTATGTATCCCAGCAACGCAGATGTTAGTACCTTACAAAGTTATGTCCCGATTAGTCAGAGCAGTAGGCAGAAGCTATCAATATGGCAGAGTGTGTGTGTAGCAGTGATAGTATTAATCATAATACTTTGTCAAATGCTTGTCTGGTTAGCTAGCTTATGTTCTGCTCCTTTAGTGTTCGGAAGAAATGTTCCTTGATTGACCTATAGATTGGTGTACAATTAAATTAGCTTTTTCATCTCTATCTGTTGCCTGCTCACTAGTTGAGTGCTAATCTTTGACGTTGATTGCTTGCTGCATGATTAGTGAGCAGTTTTAATGTTACTTGTAGTATGTTTTAACCTCCTCTATAGATGTTCCTTGATGGATGATTAGTGTGATAATCTTATTTTATTTACCTTTGGCAGAAGGGGAAGCTTTTCTACGTTTTAAAGTCTGAAGATGGGAGGTGCTATTTGAGGAAGAAAAGAAGTAGCAGCTGCAAGCTTTTGGGAAGTACCACTGGGTGATGGTGAGAACAGAGACGGGATGCTGGATGCTTAGGATTACATTTATTTGTTTCTTTGTTCATGAAAACTTGTGAAGTGGTGATGGTGAGAACAGAGACGGGATGCTGGTTCCTGCAAGTATTGGGAAGAGCTGCAGAGAGAACTGAAGCTGTCTGGTGTTTTTTTTTTTCTTTTTGGAAAGGATCAGTAGGTGCTTGTTGGGATTGTTCAGTGACAAATGTATTTGTTATCTCACAATGTTATGTTGAAATCTGATGGTTATGGGCTGTATATTGATCTTTTTTCTTTATATATGGATTGAACGTCTTTCTGCATAAACTGACCCGCCCCAAGATCTGGTTTTCTTTGATAGCAGCGATGTGAAAAATTATTCCATCCAAATTTGGCCCAAGTAAAACATTGCTTAAATGCCCCAAAGCATCGGGGCCCATTCTGAAGAGGCCAATACGTGTAAAATGAGAAAGGCCTAGCCCACAAAATGCAGGTTAGTTAATGGGTTCTTGATGGGCCAAATTGTATTTTGCGACGTTTTTTTGGCTCGTCGTAATCTGCGACGACAGAATAAACTGGTATTCGTTACAGAACACACGATTCTAAACGTGCAATCTCGTCGCGCTAGCGTCGCAGATTGTTCATTCTGACATAAAATCTAGTTTTTTTGGCGTCGCAGAAGGCCAGATCTCATGTCAATGTGGCTAAACATAGGGTTGATTGTGATTCTTGGCTGTCTTATTTTTGTTTAATGGGATCAATTATTTGTGGATCTGAAAAGGATTGTTATGTGGATATTTTATATATATATATATATTTGACGACCAGAAGGAGCCATCACGTTCCCTCAAAAATGCTAGAAATTCCCATGTTAATCTAAAAAACAAGGAGAGAAAATTACCCACCACTGCCATTATGAAAAAATTAGTCACAAAACCCTCTAAAAATATCTATAAAATAGCTAAATTTGAATTAATAAAAAATAGCCAAAATACCCTTCGCACCTATTTCTAAATTACCCACCATGCTATTATGAGTCAAAAAAATAGCATAATTTTGAATAATGAAAAAAACCAAAAATACCCTTCACACCTGTTTCAAAATTGCCCTCCATGCCATTATAAGTAAAAAAACTAAATCCGAAAATACTCTTCACACCTATTTCTAAATTGCACTCCATGCCGTTATAAGTAAAAAAACTAAATTTGGATTATAAAAAATAGCAGAAAATATCTGTAGAATAATAAATATATCTAATATACACTTAATTCCTATTTCTAAATACATCATTATAAAAATACACCGTCATATGTCTAGCTAGCATGGCATATTTTTTTTTTTTTAGCATGACATATTTTCTTCAAAAGATTTATTTGTATCACGACACATTCTTTTTTCCTACCATGACATATGTTAGTTGTTTAGCGTGGCATGTTTGAACTGACCTCACCTTCTAAAACAAAATCAAATACATTGTTAGATAAGACACAATCCAAGGTAAATGATGACTCATCTCACACTCAATTTGAGTGACGGTGAGAAATTCTCCAATCTATTTTCTACTGTTCCATAAATATAGTGTATAAAATAAATAAATAAATAATAATAATAATAATAATAAAACTATGTAAACTTCTATAATAATATAAAAATATTTTAAGTAGTATACTAAATCTGGCCGCGTAAATGCGTGGACAATCATACTAGTTTATTTAATATTCAATGAAAAATAAAGTGTACCGATGAAACACTACATGAGGGCAATGATAACATGAGATTTGGCCTCCAAAAAAAAGACACGTGGATAATGAAAACCTAACATGTGGACTGATGTATAAATGACACGTGGCATAATTTGTGCTTGACGCGTGATCAAGCCACACAAGGACACATGGCACTTTGTTAGGCTGACGCGTGGCACATTGCGATCTGGACGTGTCTGTGCCATGTCAGTTCTGCCAGCATGGCCCGATGGCCACATCATCCTGACACCTCACGCGGCTGCTTGGAGAGGCAGGACCAGACCTCCAGTTCAATTGCATATCTTCACTATCTGTGGATGATGCCGTTCTACTCTTCCTGGATTGTCATTTTCTCTTTGAATA